>JAVYIG010007752.1:0-57500 GCA_035222895.1 Strongylocentrotus droebachiensis
TTTCAAGATTTATTTCAATTTAAATCCATAAAAACGCATTTTATGAAAGTATAAAATACAGATTATATATACAATATAGAAAATGGAGAACACACACAGAATGGAAACATGTTTATAGCAGAATTATAAAAAGTCAATCAATAGAAGTGAATTGGGGGAAACTGCAAATAAAACTGTAAGGTTCTGTCAAGACAGTCCCTGCTATTACAAGATACATACAAGTTTCAAAAATTGCCTTGTAAGTAAGCAACCAGGGGACCGACAGCTTAAGTCCTCTCCAAGCGATTTGGTATGGTAATGAGGATTAATGCCTTACCAAAGGACACTAGTTTATCAACTCTAAAGATTTCATGAATTTCTAATAACAATTTAATAATGTAGTCTATATTGATATTTACTACCGTACATGTGTTGCTAACAAAAAGAAATTGGCTATTGATTAATTTCTTGATTTAGTTATAGCTCCATTTATGATGCAAACTATGACATAAGAATCCTCCTTAAAAGAAAAGAATACAAGTTAAAGAAGTCCATCAAGCATTCTAACCCAGTCTTCTTGTTTCTACCAATCCACAGTGAAAGAAGTGAAGTAGGATCTGGCCTGTACCATGGCCAGGGCGGGGGTGCGTATCACAGACTATGGAGGGGTCCAGGTCAATCCTGAACCCATCATAATAGAAGAACCTCAAGACACATTCCTAGAAGACTACATATCACCAACTAAACTGGTCAGTTCAATCATCAGGCTTGTTTCATATACTTCTCATTGAGAATCATTGTTTGAAAAGTACCCTTGATTTGATTTGATTTGATTTGATTTGATTTATTTTCCACTCAAATATCCACAAGTTAAATGATAAACCATACAGTATTACAATATATAATAGAACAAATGAATTATAAAAGTTCTTTGCTTGAACTTGTTAAAGTAATAGTGTAAAGTGCTAATGGCAATGTTAAATTCACTATTGTCTATTCTTAGTTTGCATTGTTTTCTCTTTTTCTGTCTTCAGATTTTAAAAATTTGTATTTTGTTATTATTAATAATTTGTATTGCTTTCCTTATCTGAATAAAAGAGTTTGATATACTCCTGGTATGATGGCAGTTGATAAGATTAGAACTAATGGAAATATTTATATGATTATTAAAAAAAGAGGAAAATGTAGAGAAAACAAGTTGGAAAGCTTTCATAACACAGACACCTGCTTTTTTTTACACCTCCTTACCCTAATAACATCCATGTTTTCTTGTCCGATATTTTTAAGTTTATTAAAGTTCTTGTATTCTGTGCTGAAGGAATGATAATATATGCGTACCTTCATAGATGTATGTTTTGTCTGACAACCTCTTCTACAGAGAGCATTGACTGGAATAGAAGATCTTGAAGGTGTGAAATTCCTGGAGATGAGGGTGGACACCTCAGAGACAAGTCTTGGAAACTTTGGTAAGGTTCAAAGAGAGGTCTCAACTTATTAAAGACATTTGCAAAACCTCTTCAGTTTTTGATGAATACATATATCCTAGATTGATAGTGTGGTGATTGTAAAGTGCTTAAGTTGATATCAGGCTTTTTAGTTTAAAACCATCGTTATTTTATATTAAAGTTGGAATGTAGTAGGTGAGTGTTAAAAATATATTTCCTGAAGACAGGCACACTGGAATGTTGAGAAAGAACAATGCATTAAGGGTGTTATTGGTGTACAATGTTTTGCCCCCTCAATGCTTAAAGCTAACTCTGAGCTCTGGTATGCGCATCGTATGTCGAGAGAATATGGCTATAATTAAATCTGGATTGTTTATCCTGCAGTTGATCGATTGATTGAACCAGTAAAATAAAAACAACCTCACAAAAACTTGCTGGAAATCATCTTCGATAAAAACCACATCCCTCATTTGCACATAGTGACCTGTGTTAAGCACATGGTGTCAGGCCTACAATACAATTATCGTTCTATGCTCATTACTCAGCCCCTATAGATTTTCTACCAAAATTGGTTGGCACATGTCATTTATTTGTAATCTTGAACATTCCGTGTAAGTTTTGTTGGATTCTGTGAGAATTTATTTTCTATCATTACCAGAACTCAAGCTTATCTTTAAAGAAATCTGGTAACTTTGTCTCAGATTCTGAAACAAAATCCTGGATTTAGCTCCTGCTGCAATCATAATTATAAACATTTGGACCAGTCAGGAATCCCATGACTTTCACAAGCAGATCACCTGTCTAATTAGGAGGCGAGTTGGCGAGGAGGCGAGTTGGCTCAGTCGGTAAAGCGTCTGCCTGTCGAACCAAAGATCCTGGGTTCGACTCCCACCGAGGCGGATGACTGAAGTCTGCGTTGTGTGTTAACGTGCCCCTTCCCTTGTTCATAGACGCAGGTTATGTCAAGTGGAAAACACTCCGTCCCTCGGATAGGACGTTAAATGGAGGCCCCGTGTACAGGAGAGTCACCACCCTAGCTTGCACGTTAAGAACCCATTGCACTTTTCGTATAAGAGTAGGGGGAAACCTCGGTGTAATGGTCCACCTGCACACCCCAATCAGGCCGAGTATAGGGCATCTGCAAGAATCTTCAGTATTGAAGGAGGCAGATTATCTTGAAGAAGAAGAAGAAGAAGATTATCAAGATTATTTATGATCGGAATTACAAATTTTGAAAACCGTTTGCCCAATGGTTTTCATAACACTACAGTCTATTGGGGGTAAACGAGTATGGTAAAACCGGTCACTCAAAGATTTTTACTTTTTTGAGGCACTTCTTGTTCATTTTGAAGCGTGATTGTTTTTGGGCTTCAATATACACCATATCACAGACACTGATAACACGTAGGGCCGTGCATCTCAGATTTAACATTGTTAAACGATGCCTTTAATGTTTAGTTACAGCACCTAATGTAGTGTATCGATCCTCTGTCATTACAGGAGTCATGCTGCCCAACCTGAAGCAATTGAAACTGAATGACAGTTTGATAGCTTCAGTGAGAGATCTAGGCACTGCTCTGGAAATTCTGGGTGTTCTTTGGATGGCTAGATGCTGTTTGTCTGATCTAGATGGTCTCAGCTCCATGTCATCGTTACAGGTAATGTTAGGCTGATTTTAACCCATGTGCAGGGCTCAACACTTAAAGCCATCCGGGACACACAAACACCCATATCTAAGTCCAAACCACCAACATTTTGAAAATGTTTTTTCTACCTGGAGGAAAAGAAACCAGGTGTTAAAGCTCATCTTGAGCTCTGGTATGGCCAGGAATCGTATTTTGAGAGAGAATTGCATTAATTTATTCTGGATTGTTTATCCTGCAGTAAATTGGCTGTTTGAACCAGTAACATAAAAACAAACGCACAAATACTTACTGGGCATCATCTTCAATAAAAACCACAACTCTCATTTGCACTTAATGCAAAGAAACAAGATTCTATGTGAAGTCATGTTCATTAATTCCACAATGCTCATGATGTATAGGGCAGCCAAGTGATTGGACTTGCATGTTGTCTATGTATGTCACTGTATGTGTGATTGATACTGCATAGCTGGCAACCATTTCTATTTGAAGGTATGATTCCAATTTTTTGGCCTTCAAATTATTGTTAATTGAACCCGAGATTTTTCTCTTTTTCTAAAGTATTCTGTGTGAAATGTATACAAAGAAACTCTACTCCTATTTTTGCCTTGAGAGATTCCTAATTTGTGCTTTGACTGGTTAGCAAGTACAGGGGTGTATGTATTATTAACTTCTGTCTTTTTCTCTGATTTTGATTTGAAACAGGAGTTATATCTTGCCTATAATGATGTATCAGATATCAGTCCATGCAGTATGTTAGAAAACCTTCAATTGCTAGACTTAGAAGGGTAAGTTTAATTCTAGATGTAGCTTAAAGGTGAAGTCCATCCTGATATTAAATTGGACTTTCATAGAAGCAGGGAATTGAGAGAAACAGATCAGTGATATTAGAGCAAAATCAGATGAAAAATAAGAAAGTTATGAAGTTTTTGAAGTTGTGATCAAATAAACACAAATTGCCAACACTGTGACGTTTCTTGCGAGCCCCTCTCCAATTTGCTCTGTACAGAAAATCTCATAAAGTTTTATTTCCTTAGTTATTGATGACGGAATAGATTGTTTAATACTTTCAAACTTTCACTGTCCTGTTTCTTTCATTTTCTCCTTCTATTTAAACTAACTTGATATCAGGGTGGACTTTCCCTTTAAGTACTTTATACTCAACTGTAAATGTACAAAATAACTTGCTTTAAATAAAAATAAAAAACATATATATATTTGTTTAGTATTGTTTGTCAGTAGCTGAAATAGTGTTATTTTGGGGGGCTCTGTATCACGTATAAAGAGCAGAATACACATTTTAATACATATTGTTACATGGTGAAATAGCAATCAAGACGGTTTTTCTAGGAAATTTGAACACAGAACGAAGAAAGAGATTAATTTTGCCTTGATTTGGGCCTTGTTTATACCTAGTTTTTGTGTCTTGGTTTGTTTTATTTTATTTTATGTGAAGATATTAACTCAATGTTTGTTTCTCCCCTTTACCATGGTGTACGGTATATTCATTTTGAATTGATTTTTCCATCAAAGCTAAAAGAAAGGCATCTTTAATATATCGAATGTATATCATGAATGCATTTAACTTTGATTTACCATTTTCATCCTGGTATAAGTGTTTCAATGTTATTCATTTCAAACAGGAACAATGTAGATGACATAGCTCAGGTGGAGTTTCTTGGACTCTGTAGTAAACTGAGAGCACTGTCCTTAGAAGGTAATCCAGTCTGCTTGGCACCCAACAAGGATTATGACAAGGTATGATCAATCTGGGTGATGCTGGGTGATACTCAGTTTATGTCATTACTATATATTTGCCACTCCATACCCAGGGGAGAAATAGGGACCAGGTAGGATGACGAAAGCTTTTGTGTTAGCAATTGCCATATGCCCTCACGGTGACCATATGGTAGAAATACTCCCTAGGGAGTGGAAATGGTGCACATTGTGTGTGAATGCATCCGATGACCGGGGTAATAATATCTGTATAGCGCTTAGAGACGGTATTTTGTATTATGCGTTATATAATCCAGATTAATTATCATTGTTCCTTAGCACTGTTGCAGATGTTACTGGAGCTCACGTCGGGTCAGCCCTCCAGCAATGCATGGCTGACATAAGCCCTGTATGAAATATAGACGAGGCTGGCCTGCGTATGTTATGTACATGTACATGTATATCTTTGACAAGATAAAGTGCAGAGGTAATCTGTTATCTCAGCCCTAAAGGATGACTGGCAATGACACATATACTCATTAGATTATATATTAACATTTGGCTGGCTTTTGTGTAACTTAAAATGCTATGGCAGAATTCTAACAAAGATTTCTGTCTACTCTTGTTGCTTAATCTTTGCCCCTTGATGTGTTTACACCAGGAGGAGTGTCCTCCGTATAACTATCGTCTCTCCGTCTGGAAGGCCGTCCCTCAGCTCAGAATCTTAGACGATGAGGTCCTTAACACGGCATCAACGTCCTTGTCAACGTCGAACCTTCAACCCAAGGCTCTGAATCTAAGCACTGATTGGTTGCTGGTCAATGGTTCTATCAAAGATACGCTAGGATCAGTAGACAGTGTAGCATCAGACGGCAGTGGGGGTAAGTTGTATCTTTAGTTTTCAAAGAGTGACATGTTTTTAAGGTGTGTGTCAAATTCAATAAGGCTTGAACATTTTTCTGAATTTACTTCACTGAATTTCTCTTTAAGTAAATTGAGACAGAAATTTGATAGAAATCGACATGTTTTGTTGTCCTTAGGGTCGCGACCCAAGACATCAGCAGCCAGGCCGGGATCAGCAGCAGGTAGACGGCCAGGGTCAGGCTCTGGACGGCGACCTGGGTCAAGCATGGGTCATCGGCCTATGACCACAGCAGGAGGAAGGCCGACGACCTCTGCTGAGAGGCCTGATACTGGAGGTGAGATTCTCAACATTGTCTCTTTCTTCTTCTTCTTCTTCTTCTTCTTCTTCCTCTTCTTCTTCCTCTTCCTCCTCCTCCTCCTCCTCCTCCTCCTCCTCCTCCTCCTCCTCCTCCTCCTCCTCCTCCTCCTCTCCCTCCTCCTCCTCCTCCTCCTCCTCCTCCTCCTCCTCTCCCTCCTGCTTCTTCTTTCATTGGAGTACATCCCTCTTTACTGAGTATTGTCTCTTTGGAGCAAGACAGGTATTCACTCTGTGTTACATCATATGAAGTGGTGCCTTTTTGGCTCCAAGTAGACAATCTGTCTTTTTCCTTGACTTTTTCTTTTAAATGGGATTGGGTAACTTTGTCTCCGATTCTGAAACAAAAACCTGGATCTAGCTAATGCTGCAATGATAATTCTAAACCTTTAGGTCAGTCAGGAACCCATTACTTTTACAAGCTGATCGCCTGTCTGATTATCAAGATATTTATGATTGGAAATTGATTTCAAAATTCGTTTTTATAACATTACAGTCTATTGGGGAAAATGAGTTTTTACTTTTTTGAGGCACTTTTTGATCATTTTGAAGAGCTATTTTTTTAGGGCTTCAATATTACAACATATCACAGACATTGATATCACATAGGGCCAGGCAGCTCAGATTTTAAATTGTTAAACAATGCCTTTAAACACCATCACCACCCTCATTCCACTTTGGATAGGTTCAGACATTGTTGCCGACGGTGATGACACGAGTGACCTGACCCATGGAAGCGGAGGGGTCATCTGCGGAAACCCAGTCAAAGCTTTGAGGAGCAGGAGGAAAAATATGAAGGTAGACCAGCTGAGTTGCATGCTCACTCCTTATAAAGCGTAGTGTACATTTGTAACTCATTCAGTACAAGATGATTTTCTGATAACACACTTGTATATTTGTCCATGTTATGACAGATGTGATTGTGCTTTTTGAAGTGAAAGGGATACAACTAAAAGATTTTTACAGTGTGGATAGAGGCATCCATCTAGATTACATTGAGAAAGACACGACAGAGAGAGAGGGGGAAGGAGAGAGAGAGAGGGGGGAGGAGAGAGAGAGGGGGGAGGGAGTGAGAGAAAGAGAGAGAGGGGGAGGGAGAAAAAGAGAGAGAGAGGAGGGAGGGAGGGAGAGAAAGAGAGAGAAGAGTTTTTTTTTGGGGGGGGGGGGGGGGTGTGGGTAAGGGGTCCTTTACCTGTATTGTCCCTGCATTTCATTTTGCAAATCTCCTTAGATAAGTGATATTTGAAGCTGATTTGTTTTGTACATTCACATATATGTATATGTACACAGTAATAAACCAGCATGGTATCTCAAGTATACAGAGCAAAGTATGTTTTGATGATTGAGCCCTTTTAAAGCCTGTCTGCACTAGTTTGGCCAGGGGGTATTAGACCTCCCTGCAAGATCACTGACAGGGGGGTATCTCATCAAATCAGCTCTCAATTAAAATAAGAAAAAGGGGATCATGGGGACCAAAGGGTAATGCTTAGGCATTGTTTGCTATATAGAGGGCTACAAGTAATGCAGTCCCGCTTAAACGGTAGGCCTATCTTTGAATTTGCACTCTCCTCCTTTGAACACAGAACCCAATGTCACAGCAGAACACTACGATGCTGATGTTACTGCAGCACAAACCAGAGCACACGTATGATGCACTAGAGGAGGAAGACTGGGAGGATGGGAGATCAAAGGAAGACATATTTGTCGAGCTCCGGACTTGGAAAGAAGCTCATGAAAGGTATGATACAATGTTCTCCATAGATATAAACTACTGGTAGTAGCCCAATTTCCTTTTATCATCCGTTGAGAATCAGAAAGACATTAACTGTCTCTTCAGAGTGGATGATATACTGTAAACGTAATATTCGCGGTGCTTTAATTTTTGCAGATTTCTCGCCAAAGTCGGTGTCCGCGAATATTAAAACCTGTGATTATAATAATCATGACTTCTTATGCATATTTTGATTGGGCTGAATTGAATGCAATGCAAATTTAAGAACCCACAAATATGTTTTGGGGTTGCTCAGCGCAAAAAATTAATCACTTGAAAATAAGAGCGTTTACAGTAATGACCTTCTGGCTCTCTTCATATAGTAGTCCTGTGCTAGTTTACAGTTTCTGCCATAATAACATACCTGCCAACCACTCCGATTTAGGCGGAGTTACTCCGCTTTTTTCATACCCACTCCGAATTCCGATTGCATGCCTCAAAACTCCGATTTTTTGTAATTTTAAAATATTTTTAAAACAAACGACTGTTGCATAAGACTAAAGCATAACACAGCACTGATAACCAGATCACGCCGACATCCGCGCTCGCGCTCATAGAAGATATACACAGCGCATCCCGAACGCGATCGTTAGTTCCGCAGTGATTATCCATGTACTGCATGTAGTTAATACATGGAAGCACGTGCGCAACTATATCGATAAAGTGTGTGCGGACGTTGTACTAATAGGTACATACACTACATGTACTGTATACATTGCCAATGTATACAGTGCATGTATGTAGTGTATGATTGGCGTGTTTTCTTCAATGCTTGTGCGGTGACTGCGATCGTGGAAGCTTGTTATTTACCGGACTTCCTCGGATTTATTTTGGATTACTACTACTATATTCTTCTTCTTCGTTGATTTCTCCATTTTTGAAGGACAAAATGGGTAAGACTCGTGCTGTTCATAAAAATAGACCCTAAAGTCCTGTGTACCCCCCCCCCCCCCAATCTACGGGCTACTACCCCAATCCTTCGGTGGTTTGCGACCTCGTAGTCCATCCAGAAAAATTTACTCCGAATTTCTCTTGTCTCAGGTTGGCAGGTATGTAATAATCAGGTAAATATCATTTATTTGTAATCTTGAACAATTAAGGCCTGTTTATACATGAAGCGATAAACCACTGTGGTTTTTTCATGCCTATTTTCGTTTAATGGACTTCATATTTCTGATTGATAGCAGGTAAGAGAGTGTGTGGGACCTTCATTGCAAGCAGGTTCTTTTTCAATCCCAGTTTGCTGTTTATTTACTGGTTTACGTAGAAGTGTCATAGTCGAGTGGCTTAAGCAGTTGACTTGAAATGCAAAGGTTGTGGGTTTGATCCCTGACACGGTACTAATGTCCTTTGGCAAGGCATTAAGCTACATTTGCCACTCCATACCCAAGAGAGAAATGGGGACCAAGTAGGATGGCAAAAACATTTAAGACAGTAATTGCCATATGCCCTCATGGAGACCATATAATAGGAATATATAATAATAATGAACATTTGTATAGCGCCTTTTCTACAAGTAGATACAAAGCGCTTAATTAACATATACAATGAACAATTAACAAAATAGAAAGATGCTTAACAACAGACATGTATGTAACAATATAGGAATGAACAAAATAAAGGGGTAAGACAGGTAATAGAAGAGCAAGAACAAGTGCTGGTAAGCGGGCATTAGTTAAACAAGTGTGTTTTGAGGTGTTTTTTGAAAGTCATTAGAGAATCAGCAGTTTGTACAAAATTGGGGAGATTGTTCCATGATTTTGGAGCAGTGGCTATGAATGCCCGCTTACCAGCATTGGTTCGACACCTTGGGATATCTAAAACTGTACGAGTGTTGGATCTTAGGTTGTAACTGGAGTGCCTAACATGAACGAGATCAGTAAGATATGAGGGAGAGAGATTGTGTAACGACTTAAAGACAAGGGTGGAGGTCTTGAAGAGCACTCGCTGTTGAATAGGAAGCCAATGCAGAGAGTTCAACAAGGGCGTGGTGTGTGTGCTCTTTGGTTGTTTGAAGATGAGGCGTGCAGACTGGTTCTGGAGAAGCTGAAGGCGGTGAATGTTCTTTGCTGTTGTGCCACTCAACAAACTGTTACAATAATCAAGACGAGATAAAACTAAGGCACGGACTGCAGCATGAGTGGTACTTTCGTCAAGATATTTTCTAATCCTGCATAAGTTCCGGATATGATATGATATACCCCAGGGAGTGGAGATGGTGCACACAGTGTGCGAGCAAGCACTGAATCCAATGACCGGGGCAATAGTATATCTGTAAAGCTCTTAGAGACATTTGTGATAAGCGCTATATAAAAGCTAAACATTGTGAGTGAATGAATCCAATGACGGGGTAAAAGTATCTGTAAAGCGCTAAGAGATGGTATCCGTACAAAGCACTAAATTCAGATTAAATTTTGTTGGCAACATATTAACCTGCACTTGCTACTCTCCACCCAGGTGTTAACTTGGTACCCGGTAGGATGCAGCCGTCAATGTTGGTCAAACAGTTTTTGAGCGTCAAGTAACGCCTGGCTGGAATGCTCCCCAAGGAGTGGAGATTGTGCACACAGTGTGCGAGCAAGCACTGAATCCAATGACCGGGGCAATAGTATATCTGTAAAGCTCTTAGAGACATTTGTGATAAGCGCTATATAAAAGCTAAACATTATTATTATTATTATTTATGAATAATTCTTTCTTCTTCTCTGTCTCCCGCAGGAAAGTAGAAGTCCGTCTCCAAGATCTAGAGCCTCAGGTCCTGAAGATCACCCATAGCGACGAGGAGGAGGAGACTAATAACAACCTCCCACTTACATCTGGTAGCCATAGCAACCAGGATGATGATGATGAGTTAGACGAGGTCGATGATGATGAGGATGTTGGGGTTTACATCCCACCCACACCGTCAGATTCACCGATCGACGGAAGATTACCGACTCCGCCCCAAGGACCAAGGTCACCTATAAGGGCTCCGGTCAGACCTAAAACAACTGCAGGTCAGTATATCACTATTAGACATCAATGACAAATAATGGGTCCAGAAAGCGATGACAAGAAGTAATCTTTATGAAGCCCTTACACACAATCATGTACAATAAAATAGTTCAAAACATCTGTCGTACATGGTATGTGTCGGTATAGTATTAATGACTGCTTTGAGAGAAATAGTTGTTTTTATAAGCTCAAGGGAAGGTTAGAATTGTGCTATTACCCGAGGCGTGCCGAGGGGAATAGCCCAATTGTAACCTTCCCGAGAGCGTATAAAAACAACTATTTCTCGAATATTAAAGCAGTCATTAATACTTTTATATGCCAAAAAAAAATAGACTAAAAAATAAAAAATAAAAAATACTTTTTTTTTTTGTCGAAGGTGAGAGTCGAACTCTTGCGTACAATGAGTGATGCATCTTAAACCAACGCCTTACACCACTCGGCCATCGCGCGCTGTTAAATGTTCGGCAGTTTTGTACGATATATACATTAAAATGGATTGAAACCGGCTTCGGCGTGATGAATGCTTCGCAAAAGCACCCTTCTTTTACTTTTGCAATGCATATTGGCACGAACTTAGATCAAGATCTATCGGCAGATGTTGTTTTTTTGTTTTTGGAAGTTTATTTTCGTCTTCATGTCAACAATGCAAGATAAAATTGTCGGTAAGATCGATCGAGATTCAATTGTATTGAAATTACCGACCAATTATTCGCACACATACGGTATCCTCGATCGCTCAAACCATTTTTTAACATGTAAACCTATGGGGTAACCATGGAGACTGAACTATTTTTTTAATAACCATGGTTATTAAAAATATTAAATGTTTTATGCATGGTTACCGGGAATTTTACAGGAACAGTTGAAGTTTATGAATGCAATTTCGACCAATCAGATGGCTGGATTACTTAAGTGAGGTATATAATCTATGATACATGTAGGACCTACATGATATTTCGAAAAAGAGATTGATTCATTGAATTAGATCAATTAAATTAAAAAGATCTTAGATAACATAAATTACTTTAATCATGATGTTTTGATAATTATTTATGTAGGGTTGTTGACTTACTCCAAGAGCAAACACACAAATTTATGTCTCTTTTGAGAAAGTACAGGGATAACTGGAAATGATTTTCAGAATTTAAATTTTGATTTAACGGTGTTATGACTGGAACACGTATTGATCCAATCTCAATCTCTCTTGTTTGGAATAATTTACCATTTAATTTGAGAATCATAACTTCCTTATCGAGACCTTTAAATCCAAGCTGAAATCTCGTCTTTTTTTAACGATACCTGTACTTGGCACGATGACACTCATCCAAACTCTCTTATTCTTTATATTTTCCTTGTGCGCCTCGGAATAGAATTGTCTAGTGAGACGGCGCTATATAAATGCCTATTAATGTTATTATTATCCTCTGCTTCATGTCTCTTAGTTGGAGACTACCGAGTGCGTCGTTTCCGTCAGCGTTCCGTTGATGAGGGTCTATCCCTGGACTCCTCCACCGACACCCCTCGGCTATCCCAGGAATCTCAGTCCTCATCTTTAGGTGACTCTGGTCACATGAGTCCAGGTACCTTCCTTGGTTCCTTCCCGTCATCACCAGTCCTGGGCAGGATAGAGGATAGACCATACTCTGGTCCAGCTGTTGGGATCAGGACTATACCGTAAGTACAGAGATGTGTTGGTTAATATTCAAATAATACACAGCAGTGAGGGCATTAGTAAGAATTACCCACACAAGGTACCTTTGGAACAGTCTAACACGCCCGAGGCGGTAGCTGAGCGTTTTTGGACTGTTTTGAAGGTACCGAGTGTGGGTAATTTTTACTAATGCCCGAACAAAATGCTGTGTATTATTTGTTTTATTTGTTACCGTATATAAAATGATGTTTTATAACATGATGTTACTAATAAAAAGTCATTAGAATTGGATAATGACCGGTCATTATCCAAATTACCCGTTAGGCAAAAAAAATACCTGGTCATGTGTACGCTTTCAACCAATCATTTGATTAGCATCAACGTCATCATCTTATAATTAGTTTTACCTGACTACCAAGAAAGCAAATGTATGCTTGTAAGTAAGCAACCAGGGGACCGACAGCTTTAAGTCCTCTCCAGGGGACTTGGTAATGAGAATCAATGCCTTACCAAAGGGCACTAGTGCATTGACTTGGTTTCGAACCCTGAACCTCCCGATCACGAGACCCTGTGGAGAAGTTGGTTATGCCAAAGTTGAAGTAGAATCTATATGTGACTCAGTAATAACATCTAACTCCTGACTTTATTATTTCTAGTAAGCAAATAACTACCGTTGGTGAAGGTGATGGGACAAACTATCACTTCCGAGGCGATCTGGATGTAGCTATCTTTCCGAAGCGAAGCTGAGGAAAGATAGCGTATACATTCTGATCGACGAGGAAGTGATAGTTTGCCATCGCCTGAAACCAAAAGGTGATTATTTGCTTTATATTCCACATCTAAAACAATTTAACTACAAAAAGAAAAGGACGTGTATGCATCTACATAAAAGACACCATGCCCAAATTCACACAAAAAAAGTTTAACAGTTTAACCCAACCCCTTGAGGGTACGGTGCGCGCATGTGTTTGTTTTAGTTGCGCTAATTGGTAATGCGCGCTTAATTACGCCTGTTTTAGTGCGCTTTTGGATAATCTTCAGTGAAAGTGCGTTGCCCTTTGTAGATAGTACCTCTATCTTCAGTGAAAGTGCGTTGCACTGTGTAGATAGTAGTAATATCTACACAGTGTAACAAACTTTTTGCTTCTCCCATCAATAATGGCGAACTGTCTTTCATCACGTGATTTACTTTTGACCAATCGTAGAGCAAGATTCTTAGTATGTGGAATATAATATTCTATATCCACCTAATTTATAGCAAGGTTTTGTCGATTTTTTGTCCTCCAATTAGTTGAAGTGGGGTTATCTTTAAAATAACCGATCAAGAGGTTATACAATGTAAAAATGGGAAGAAGGTCTAGTTACAAATGTTTCAAATGCAGAGCTTTAGCACAATTGCTATTGATTACTATGAAAACCTCATATGTCCTTACACACATGTAACACCACTAAATTTTTACACTTTATTATACTTCCTGCATTAAACACTGTATGCTTTGTATAATTTTGAACCTAATATACTCATAATGTGAAATAGTTGATCACAAGCTTGATTTTGTTTTTGTATTTCACAGGGAGGTACAGCAAGTTGACAAGAACGCTCCAAAGTCCATTGACCCTCATAAGCCAATCATCCGCTCGTCAGTGAACACGCCCCCAAATAGACTCATGGGAATGATATCTAGACCGGTCACTGCTCGGGCTGCTCTCCAACGAAAAGCCTTGCCCAGTAGGACTAAAAACAACCCATTTACTAGTATGTGATCTACAAGCCTATAGTCAGAGCTGGACTGGTCTAGGATGACAGAGTAGTGAGTTTGGTAATTGAATAGCAAGGCTTGGACTGCCCTCTAGCGACAAGCAGGGACCAGCAGGACTAAACATAATTCCTATTATATACTAGTATCTGATCTACTAGCCTATTGTTGCAGTTGGATAGCAGTTTAGCACCTAGATGTTGTGTAAGTTTGGTATTGAATAGCGATGCTTAGCTCCTGTGACAGACCTCTTCTAGTAGGACTATAAATGGTCCTTATACCAGTGTGTGATCTACTAGCCTATTGTTGCAGTTGGGTAGCATTGTAGCACCTAGATGCTGTGCAAGTTTGGTATTGAATAGCCAATGCTAGTCTCCTAGCTGCGACAGACCTACCAGTGTGTGACCTTCCTTCAGTCATGATTCACATGTGGACTATTCAAGGATTCTACTGAAGTGCATCATCCATTCCGTTGCAAGTGTGGATAATGGCTACAAATGATGGAAGGTAGAGATAGGAAAACTGTACATACATGTAGGAAAGGACCCTGCATACCTCCTGTGGGTATTTGTGATGCTGACCTATCAGAGCTTCATGGCAAGTGTGAGTCTAGCCTTCATCATAGTTTGGATTGAGCATGACTTGACTTTGATGGTGGGATGGCTGTACTGCGGTGTGATTTTTAGAGGAGAGGAAAGCCGTATATGGAGCTGTTCATTATTCTATCTAGCTGTGATGACATCATGAGTTCCAGCCAACTTACAAGCCCCTCTTTAAGATGTTCATGCGAGGGTATATAGTTCATAGTCGTTCGTGAAGTAGGCAACTTGGCGATCACTCCTGATGACTACATAACACTGAGCTAATTGGTAAAACACTCCTGTGCGTACGTCCGTGTGCCGCCCTCTATATACCCACAATGTGTGAGTGCTTGAGATCTTTAGAGAATTATAACAGTCAGTCAACTTTGACCTTCATTTTTTCTTAATGAAGGAATCGTAGTTTCATGTGTAGATAAATATTGGCATGATGTGGGGTGCATTATTTAAAATTTTGATACAATTTAATTCATTAATAGATAACTATTGAGGCACGACTAGTTCGAACTTCAAGAACATATTTTTCAAAATATTTAAATCACCATTCCTGACCTGACAATTAGTGACAATCACATGATGTATGTAGAATTCATAGGCTATTAATAAGACCATTGTATGGACTCTGCATAGGACTACTTGACCAAAATAAAGTGGCCTGCTTGGACATCCTTAGAGCGGTTATATCCTACTTTATTTTGATGTGTTGCTCTCTCTGTCAATCGATCGTAAAAGAGATTTTGTCATTTTGCAGTTTTAGCAGAGATGCTCTAGATAGTGGAGTGAAATAAATCCTAAGTTTCTTGTGTATTTTGATCTATAATTTCGAAATTTAAAAAAATTAGAAGTACATGTAGTTAGTTATGAGATATCAAATTTGTTGTTAGTGAAATAATGAATGTAGATGAATAGTCTTTATTTTATAATTCCAATGGAATTTATTGACTACTTATATTAATCTTTGTGAATACTAGTTAATCTTTTTAGATACAGTTAACACTAAATTATTCATACTCCTTGATGTTTTTGTGTCTTTTTTTGCATAACTCAAGAATGAAATGTGGACTGGTTGAATTAGGGCCTTTGTTTGATACTTTTCGGTGTATGCCGTAATATGTCACATTCTCAGAAACATAAATTGGAACAAATCAACTTTTCATATACTAAACAATTTCAAAACTTGGTAAGGGTATGAATACTTAAGTTGTTAACTGTATACTCTGTTCATGTAGTCTAGGTTTAAATCTTTTCTTGCTGTGGATCAAAACCCCCAGACGTCACAGTGTTTGGAGTATTTGCAGGGTTCCCCTACGGTCAGGGAAAAACCTGGGAAGTTATGGAAAAATAAATTCTTTTTTGAAAGTCATGAAAATTGATCATGGGTGTGGGCTGTGTTTGGTTTAATATGGCAGCCTTCCAGTTTGAACTGACAATGGACCTGGTATTCGTACGCCGCTTAGATGGTGCTTATCTGGTCATGGAAAAGGCAAAAAATGGTCCGTGGAAAGTCATGGAATTAATCAAGTTTCTGTGGGAACCCTGATATGGTTCATGCACGAAGCTTGTGACAAAAATCAACTGTGTCATCCACTATTTGTCTCATTAGTCAAATTAGTCGACCAATGCTTACAAAAAGTTAAGGCATTTGCTTGTGTGCATTTCTAGATGTATGGTCATAACAAACGCAAACAAATAAATAAACAAATCAAACATTGTATGAAGGAATCATTTAATTTTCATGTCATTGATGGATTAATTAACAATTGAATCAAAATTCATGGAAATAGTATCTAATTACTATTTAATTAAAAAAACCTGGTTAGTGTATAAAAATCTGATATTTTCTATGATTAATGTTGCTGAGGCAAATTTGCAGTCATAATATTGATTAATTCATGTTGTCATTTTTCAGTATGTGCTAGATAGTAGAGATAGTAGATAGTGATAAAAAACAGAAGTGATCGAGTTATAAATCCAAGAAAAGAGAATGTATTCTTGCCTTTTCTATTCTAGTTCCGTCCAAACAAAGTAATAAGTTGAGTATCACACCTTGCATGTCTTTCATCATGTCATCTGTACAGAGCCAGAAGGTCATTAACTCTGTATTGAAGTATATGAGTTAACACCCTTCTGGCACCAAACAGACCATTTCTGCCTTAACCTCATGTCAATGCCTTGAAAAAATATTGTTATATTGTTATCAATTGGACGGAATTACTGAAAATACACCTTTTCAGGACAAATATAGCTTTGATAATCTTTATGAAAATCAATGTTATTGTAGGACGTGTTGAGAAGGATGTTTTGATTGATTTAAAGGCAGAAACAATTTCTGCATGTATGCAGTGCTCTTGAACCTTTGCATTTTGATGTGCCAATTTTTTTACCAACATGTGTGATGTATTTGTAATAACTTGTCTCCACAAAGCATAGAAATATGTAGTTCCTGCTTACTTGTATTTATTGGATATAATGCTCAGTATCATTCTATAACCAATGTGATGTTCCTTGTGCATGTACTTCATTATCTTGTTTAGTAAACCTTTGTAGAGTAATACTAAACAAAAACAAGTCAGAAGAATAACATTGAATACACAATACAGACATACTTAAGCTTTTGGTATGTATGTCTTTATTCACTGCTATAATTCTATTTTGTAGTACTGATCAGGGGCCCGTATCACAAAGCCTTTTTTCAATGACAAATGACAAAAATCAGTGACAAATCTGCCGATAACAAATCAAAAGCAAGGATTTCACTAGTTCACTAGCTTATAACAAATACTGTAATTTGTCACTGATGACAAGTTTGTGAAATGGGGCCCAGCTCTTGTGAAACCAAGTTTCATATTGGAAGAAGACACTATCATCATTAGGAATGAGGTCATTGATAGGGCAATGGGACGTTTATTTATGGGTTCCTACATGTAGCATTCCTCGTAAAAAGCCCCGTTTCTCCCCGAAGTGATTGGCTTTTTCCTCAAATTTCTTGACTGGAATAGGGGAAAACAATTCTCCATGATTTTCCCCTGATTTACAGGATATATGGGAAGCCTGGAAAGGTCTATATTATTTTGTGTACCAGCTGTCATCACTAAGGGGAAAATACAGGACTTCAACTTATCATACATTCATTACATCAGTCTTTAAAGCTATTGATAAAATATGATTCTTTTTAATGATTTGGAGTGCTTTGTAGGACTTCATGTTTGCAAACTGTGATGGGCAATTTCAACCTGCGTAACAAGTTGGATTTCCTTTCAACTTTATTTGATATGGTATGGTTCTAAGCAAGAAAAACCAAAAAACTTAGTGTGTGGCTGTTTGTAAATTGAGCTTTATTGCCAATTTTTAAACCATATATTGCCTTTATCCTTTTTATTTAGCGTTATTGAGAGTTCAGTGTAGACTTTCTGTAAATTCATATGATTATATTTTTTGAAATTGTAAGTGAGTGCATAAGGACAGGTACAGAGGGGGGGCGTTTCACAAAACTTGTCATCAGTGACAAATGACAGTTTTTGTTATAAGCTACTGAAATCCTTGCCTCTGATTGGTTATCAACAGATCTGTCACTGATTTTTGTCATTTGTCATTGAAAAAAAGGCTTTGTGAAACGGGGCCCCAGGTGTACATCTTGTTTGGCAATAACCATTTCTGACTACTCAGTCATGCATGAACTCTAGACTTGCTTTGTAAACACAAAACATGCACATGTGATTGTTTAACATAGTTTTCAAATTTCAAGGAATGAATTTTTTAATTAAAAGCGTTGCCGATTATTATAATAGAGTGGAAATGAATTGAAAGATATTTCTTCAAAATAAAGCATTTCTTATCCATTCTGTGACCAAATACACTATATTTTCCTTGTAGCTAGGCTGTGCATGAGAGTGACAAGCTTGATATATTTTCTTTGTGAAGATGAATTTATTGAGCTTTTCAAATTGACCAAACTTTTGTGATTGATAACTGTACATTTTGTATATGAATAAATGTAAACAATGTCTATCAATCACTTGTATCTTTTCTGATTTATATTGTGTAATAATAATATTAATAACCACTTGACTGCTATTGGCTTAAAACGCGTTCAAACCCCCTGTGCTACAGCATTTTTTGTACTGTACAAAAACCGGACAAAAACTGTACCAAAAAAAAAAAAATCCAGATTTTTTTTTGGAATAGCGCCATCTACTTTTCAAGACCTGTATAACATCATTGCAGTGCTGATTACACAGTAGGGCTAGGCTATATGCAGTGCTGCTGTCTTGAAAGTGCAATGCCCTAAGCACGTACATGTACGTGGTACGCACAGGCATGCAAGAGCGAGAACACGTATATGTATGATTCTAACTGGGAAAGACAAAAAGCAGCGACTAATTGTAAGCAATCTGAAATAGGTATGTCTTTAGTTGAGTTCTGAAAGTGGATAACTGGTGACAAGAGCGAAGGATTTGATAATAATAATAATAATACAGGTTTCTTATACAGCAACAGGTTTGCTTTCCCACTCTCATCCCCAACAACATATTAATGGAAAACACGAATTTAGAAGAAACTACAAAATTTGACTTGCGTTTCATTTTGAAAGGATGGAATAGCCTTTTAATGCACACACAAGTTCTCTTAGAATACATTTCAATATTTACATGTACAAATACATAATCTATATAATTACAACACTTTCTTTTCTGTAAAAACTTTTTTCTCACCTATCTACATACTTGACATTGCATAGTCAGACGGGAATTTCAGCTTCTTGTCTTGGAAAGTACTAAACACATTCACGATCATAAAATGTAACAATGGCTATGAAACCTACACTGGAAAAATGTCCAAGTTCAGTGATGCATGTTGGCATTAACACTTGAATTAATAACATTCTTGTTTTAGAAATTGCTTAAAGTTTGTACGACAAATGCTAAAGATCATTAACAACCCAGGCCTAGAGGAAGTACATGGAATTACTCTTTAAGATATTACTTAGTTTATACCGACGAGGCTAACACCAGACTGTTTCCCTTGAAAATGGTTTCTCACATTGGAACATGCATGTACTAAAGCAACCTGTACATAAATACCACCTGCCTATAAAGCCCACGTTTCTTGTCTCCCTTGGGTGGTCTTTATAGACAGGTTTCACTGTAGTATGAATCAAGAGGGGGCACAATGAGGCATGGATAGGTATAGGATAACTACACGAGTTTGACATACATATATTTCTGACTCACTCAGAGGACAGACACTGCACATTCCAATGTAAATACCACTTGATTCTGAGTCGAGAGATCTGGGGGGTGTTTCACAAAACTTATCATCAGTGACAAATGACAGTTTTTGTTATAAGCTAGTGAAATCTTTGCTTCTGATTGACGGAATACGTGCAATTCCTTTGTTGCGCACAGTTACCATTCATTTACATATTGTGCACCTTTTTGCAGCAGTATACATGCCATATCTGCACAAGCCTATGGTAAACACTAGGTAACATCAATCCAATTCATTGTCCCTGAATTTTCTCTCTTCATCCTGTACCTGGGGGGCGTTTCACAAAGCCCTTTTTCAATGACAAATAACAAAAATCAGTGACAAATCTGCTGATAACCAATCAGAAACAAGATTTCAGTAGCTTATAACACAAATTGTCATTTGTCACTGATGACAGGTTTTGTGTAACGCCCCCTGTTAATTTCATGAAATAAAATAGGAGCAATGCTTTTTGTCTATTCACCCTGTTGGCTACCATTTCATAATTTTTTTATTTTCATCATTACCAGGTTAATATAGCTGCAAGAAACTACAATTTAAAACTCAATTGCCTGAAGAAAGGCAAACAGTTTACAAAAGAAACGTGTTGCAAATATTTCTTGTTTTAAAATAATCAGATCAATCATTATGGCCCGTATTCTGAAGTCGTGTCTAACTTAGCCACGTCTAAAGTTAAACAACTGTTTAGTTAGACACGACTTAGACAGGACTTAGACGCGAGGTCGTGTCTAAGTCCTGTCTAACTAAATTTCGTATTCTGAAGTCGTGTCTAAGTCTCGTCTAACTAAAAATTTGTTTAAGTCCTGTCTAAGTGGTGTTTAACTAAACAACTGTTTAAGTTCTGCGCAAGTCTTGTTTAACTTTCAGTCACGACTTGTGCGCATGCCCAGTAGGCGTTAATTCTGATGATAGACCCAATGCGCATGCGTGCGCACACCGGATAAATAAATTAACGCGCATAGCTAGCTGTGCGCGTGCCTAGCTGTGCGCGTGCTGGTACCATGGTGATGTGATCGTGACGTAATGACTAGACTGCATGCATATTAGGCATTGCACCGTGTGACGTACGTGTACTGCACGTACACTGTACACAAACGCACTAATATAATATCACTTATCAGTGCCTCAGAGCTCGGAAGAACCAGCAAAGAAACTTCTCCAACAGAATGTTTGGTTTATTATAGATTATGGAATTTCCAAGATGTCACCAGTAGATAAAAATTGTTAATATTATCGAGAAAAAAAATCAGGCTACACGAGAAAAAATCCTGCAAATTGTATTTGAAATTTTATAGGATGCACGTACCATCGTTCTCCCCGCAAGTTCGGGGTCAGCAAGTAGAGTGTACCGTAGACGTTGAAAAGCAGCAGAATCGCGCCCTTAAACAGGACTGAAACAACCCCTCGCAGTTGTCTAAAGTTAAACAGGACTTAGACAGGACTTCGTGTTTAACTTTATTTAAACACGACTTCAGAATACAAAAAAAGTTAGACACGACTTCGTGTCTAAAGTTAGACGGGACTTAGACAGGACTTAAACAACTGTTTAGTTAAACAGGAGTTAGACACGACTTCAGAATACGGGCCAATCTATTTATGCAGTGCAATAAGGTATTCAAGTTGCCTCAGAAATAATGTTTTGGAAGTGTTTAAAAATGACATGGACACATGTCAACTTCAGAAGGAAGCTGTAGCTGATCGTGAGTGGAATAATGATTTTTTCTTGTGTCACCCTGTTTCATACTCCTGGAAGAGTATGTTAAATACATTGTAAAAACCAGAAACTTTCACATACATTAAACTTAGCAATTTTAAACGTGATCCAGATTTGTAAAAGTTAAATGCTGGAATGAATCAGTTATTGTGCAACTTACAAAGTTTCTTGCCTATAAAATGACCAATGCTCACAAATCAAAGAACTTTCTGGCTTTATGTCATGCCATCTATTCTTAATTAGACCCTCTCCTCTATACCACCTCAATGTTCACAAAAGATTCTCACATAATGAAAGTAGCTGATATGCATTTTTCTCCAAGACATACTCTATGAAGGTTTTTACCCAGGAAATTCCAATCCCTCCTCATCTGTTGCCAGATACTTCTGAACACGAATCGATGCCTGACATAGTGATAACCCTGAAGGGTATCGAGATGTTGCTTAAGAAACTCAAACCACATAAAGCGCCAGGGCCCGATGGGATCACCCCACGCATCCTGAAGCAGCTATCCAGAGTCATCGCTCCCATCTTACGCATCATCTACAGACTCTCGTATGACACCGGCGAGATACCAGATGACTGGCACAAAGCAAACGTGGTGCCTGTCTACAAGAAAGGCGACAGAACCGATCCTAGCAACTATCGCCCAATCTCCCTCACATGTATCTGCTGCAAGATGATGGAGCACATCCTTGCAAGTAGCATCATGAGGCATGGCGATGAAAAGGACATCCTGCACCCCCTCCAACATGGGTTCCGACCAAAGAGATCCTGCGAGCAACAACTACTGGGATTCGTTAGTGACCTCCACAAGAACATGGAGCTAGGTCTACAAACTGATGTCCTTGTCATGGACTTCAGCAAAGCCTTTGACAAGGTCGGTCACCAAAGACTAATGCACAAGATGGACCACTATGGAGTGAGAGGCAAAAGCAACAGGTGGATCACCAACTTTCTTCACCATCGAACCCAGCAAGTTGTTCTAGAAGGCCATGCATCACCTGAGGTCGACGTCGACTCAGGAGTACCTCAAGGCTCTGTCCTCGGACCCTCTCTATTCCTGTACTACATCAACGACCTGCCAGACAAGCTCACCTCTCCAGTACGTCTCTTTGCAGACGACGCCATCATTTACCTAGCGATTAAGGGCAGACAAGACCCTCTTGAACTACAGGAGGACCTTAATAGGCTTGCTGAATGGTCCTCTGAATGGATGATGGAGCTCAACACGGACAAGTGCAAGACCATCACAGTGTCCAGGAAGAAGAGCCAGATACGACACCAGTACATCCTGAACAACACACCACTGGAAGCAGTCTCATCAACCAAGTACCTTGGCATCAAAATCACATCAGACTTGAAATGGGACAAACACATCAAAAGCATATGCCAGAAAGCAAACAACACCCTTGCCTTCCTCAGACGAAATCTCCGGATCAACTCACCAAAACTGAAGAGTACTGCCTACAAAGCTCTAGTAAGACCACTCATTGAGTACAGTTCTACAGTTTGGGATCCCTCCTCTGCAAACCACATCCATCAAATAGAAATGGTACAAAGACGGGCCGCTAGATTCACCCTCAATCGGTACCACAACACCTCTAGCGTGACCTCCATGCTCCAACAACTTGACTGGACCACACTTGAGCAACGCAGAGAAAATTACAGACTGGTGATGATGTACAAGCTCCACAACAACCTGGTAGCACTCGACACAGCATCCTACATCAACCCTGTCACAAGACCCTCCAGGACTGCCCATGCACATAGCTACCAAGTCCTCCGTTCAAGAACTGAGCAACATAAGCAGTCCTTCTTTCCCAGGACTGTGAGGAGTTGGAACAACCTGCCATCAGAAACAGTATGTGCCTCATCCGTCAATGCCTTCCGTCAATGCCTGACGGAAGGCAGCAACTAAGTCCGGGAACTTTTTACTTGCACCATGTAAATAGCATTGCACCATGCACCTTGCTCTCGTAAGCACACACACACTCGTCAGTCTGCAAGAATCTTCAACTGTGAAGGAGGTAGACTTAACCCAAAGAAGAAGAAGAAGAAGAATAGAATTGATTATGGAATGTAGTATAATAATAATAATAATAATTATTATTACCCGTATCAGACATCTGAGCTGGTCATTTACAAAACCGTATTGCCCTAGTTTTCACCAGCAGTGGGAACGGAGGGGTATATTCTTTGTATTTTCCTTGGTCTCCCTGCGCGTATTGACTTTGCGTGTAGAGACGAGAGAAAATATACCTTGGTATTTTCCACGGTCTCGCATCCGGGCATCTTGTATTGACCGCGCCGTATTTTGTCATTTTCATTGCGCATCTATTATACGTACGAGAACCTGCGCACTTTGCGCGCACTCTATTGTGACGTAATAATCACACCGATTGCACACTGTTTGCAGTGTATCGAAAATGTTGTCAAGCACTGGATGCACAGTGCTGGTTTGACAATGTTTGTTCAGTTCTTGAGATTGTCATGGTGGATTTCTGTATTTGCTCTAGATGTCTCATTTGGATAACAATAAAAATATTGACTGGCTTTACTTTCGGGGGATATCAGAAATATTGACCGCGCTAAGACCATATTGCCCTCGTCTTTCGACTCGGGGCAATATGATCTGAGCTTGGTCAATATTTCTGATATACCCCTCAAGGCCAGTCAATATTATATAATTATATAATTATGAATATAATTGATTATGGAATGACTTCATAGTGTTTTTCTAAATATTTGGCTGATTGTACCAGTAACATGCATAGAAAACATAATTCATCAATAAATTCAATAAAATCTCCTTTTAATGTAACTTCAACTGAAAATTTGCAAATTCATTTCAGAAAATGGACAGGTTTAGACATACATGGAGCTCTTTGTAATTGTAAAACTTTTGCAAAACCTTTCTTTTCACAAACAATGAAGTGATTGACAAATTTGGTATATTCCTGCCACAGTAGTAGTATTCCTACATACATTTTGCATCATTATTTTTTATTTACTCTGTTGAAAATTGCACATGAGATCCAAGTGGAATGGTCTAATATATGTCTCTCATGGTTATCGTTTTCACAGCCTTTTTCTCTCTTCTTAGCACAGCGATAAAAGAGGAAACTGATAAAAGAGGATAACTAAAGCTGTATATTGTTGCCAGCAGTTTCTACACAAGGTTTCATCTGTATGAATATTTCTTTGTGTCATTGCACTGTTGCAATTCTATCCCTTTTCTACATATATCTTTCATTTATCTTTCATTTTATTCAAGCATGACTGTTCCTCAATCGCTTGTCACTACACTCCATTAGTTTTTATCTCAACTTTTCGGGGTTGTCTTCTCTCTCTCTCTCTCTCTCTCTCTGTGTCTGTCTCTCGCTCTTGAATTTCCCTATCTGTCTCTCGTTCTCATTATCCATCCCCTGTCTCTGTGAGGCTGCAATATACATTATATATTTTCCTCCTAGTATACTGTACTGTTAGGTTGCCTGGTTGTGATCAGCACCCCATGAAATTCCCTGATCCATTTTTTCTCTCTCCTCATTCTCTTTGAATCTATACGTCCAAAACTCATCTCTTCCTTGCATACTGTACTTTGAGATACCCTGTTGTAATCAGTGTCCCATGAAGACCCAGACTCTCTCTCTCTCCCTCTTTCTCTCTCTTACTTATACTCTCTTTCTCTCTTTGTCTCCATCTCCGTCTATCTCCTCTCTCTCTCTCTCTCTCTATTGTCTCCATCTCAAAAATCTTGTTTCTGAAGCTGCTGTACAGCTGTATCATTTCTTCCTAGTATACTGTACTTTAAGAAACATGGTTGTGACTGATGTCCCCTGAAGCCCCAGACTTTTTTTTCTCTCTTCCTCTCTCTCTCACTCTTTCTCTTTGCCTCCTCTGTCTATCTCCTCTGTCTATCTCAAACTCTGTTTCTGAAGCGGCTGTTCATCATTTCTTTCTTGCATACTGTACTTTGAGATAGCCAGGTTGTGACCGGTGTCCCATGAAGCCCCCTTGGGTGACCACTACATGGGGCGAGTCTTGGCTCTTCTGGGGCTGCTGCGGGCGGGGCGACCTCTTACCCTTCCCTCCTCGTCCACTGGCTTCAGTCTGTGAAACGAGACAAATAAACATTCCTGTTTGTAAAGGGTTTATACATCATGAATAAAGGGCAAAGATAGTACATTCAAAACTGCTTTAGTGACCACCTGGTTATAAAGACCACATTATTTGTTTCCCTTGAAAATGGTTTCTCATTGAAACATGTAATAAATAAACCTGTCTACAAAGACCACTTTTTGTGTTTCCCTTGGGTGATTGCTATAGACAGGTTTGACTGTGATTCCTACAAATATAATAATTCCTGTCTTCAAAGATCAGCTTTGCTCAGAGAAACTACGGTAAGTGACCTTTACACACAAGTCATATCGCAGTACAGTTCTACAATATGCGTTTCATACTAAATGAAAACCAATGGGACAATTATGGATGGGTGGTCTTGAAAGAGAGATGGTCACTATGACAGGTAGGAATCGAACAAAGACATGAGAGAAAGATAAAGTTTTATTTACTTTATATTTCAAAATCATGTCATCCTTCATGCAGGAATTCACTCGAGTCAACAAAAACATTACATAAATCCACAGTCCTTTCATTCGGTGCCGTGGTCGAGTGGTTAAGTGGCAGGACTGTCGATCACAAGGTCCATGGTTCTTTGGCAAGACATTGATCTACATTTGCCACACTCAACCCAGGTGATGTAAATGGGTACCTGGCAGGAGTTAATTCTTGGAAATGCTAGAGCGCCGTAATGGCAGCACAGCTAAAGCCAGGGTAATAATCTCCAAGTTTGGAAGCGCTTAGTGATTGTAATTAGCGCTATATAATAAAAACTCAGTATTATTATTATTATTCTGACTGACTGTGTGTTGAGAGCAAGAAGGGCATGACCTCTGAGTAAAATGATAGGATTTAAGAGTATTCAAAGAACGTCTAAATCATTTCAGAGATCTCTTCTTACCTTGCTACTGCCATGTGTCTTTGGTCTTAGAGCCCGGGCTGACCTGCTACCCACACTGCCCTGCTGCTGGTCTGGCGTCACTGCTCCAGGTCCGTCATAGAGGGCACTGTTTGGAGACCTTGGTGTAGGCTGAGGACTCTTCTCAAGTGATCGGTTCTGAAGGGAGAGTTTGGAGACTGAGAAGTACTGAAGAGCATGAGGATCACTGCGGCCCTCAGGGTTGACTTCAGACGAAGACTGTCGAGGGCTGCTTCCATCACGATGCTTAGAGGAGAGGGGACGTGTGCGATCTGAAACCCGACTGCGTGGAGAGTGAGCAGAGTAAACGCCAGAGCTCATTGGTTTGGCGATTCTGGCAGAGGGTTGCGGAGTGGTTTCTTTAATGAGGGAATCTGGAGTTGGTTCAAGACTAACCCGGTAAGGATTGTCATCCATTGATATTAGGACATCCAGCTCGGAGACATCTCCGTTACCAAGATCCTGTAAGTCTTGTGCAGTGGCTAATCCACTCTTGATTCTTTCTCTTGGAGTAGGTTTCCTCACATGAAGTGAACCATCCACACCCCTCTGGACAGTGGATCGGTCCAGGAGTCTAGGTGATCTCAGCAAGGGACTGGTAGATTCCATTTTAGATTGAGGGGTGGCTTGAGAATACACCTGTGCTGGGTGGGTGTGACCCTCGGCAGTAGAGTTCTGTGAAAGAGTAACCCTATAAGACTGTTTGTTAAGGTGTGTAGACGCATGACTTACGCCTCGTTGGTCAATCTCAAAAGCAGATGGGACATCATCAGGCGAACTATTGAGGGTGCTGCCCCCCTCTAAAGATTTTGCTAAGTGTTTGAGCTCCGCCTTCTTGTCTAATCGTCTAGCTTGTGTGCTAATAGTTGCCTTGGCATAATTCCCTTCCTGACCTCCAGTTACTTTCTGCGTGACAACATTAGAAGGATAGCCTCTGGAGACTATTTCAAGGTCTGTCTCAACCGTATTGGAAATCTTGTTGAGGCTCTTCTCTCGTTGCGCTCTATCTGTTACATTTGCATTTAAAGGAATGCCTTCAGTGTAGTAATAATCCCCATCCATCCTCTCTGATCTTGAGTCGGAGCTAGTTTGGTCTGGTTGAAATCTTTTGGTGATGTCATCACCGACATCACTCGTTGACAGGATACCGTTGCTTCCCGCGTCATCGGTGCTTGTACTCGTCCTAGTGTTGCTGTTATTATTGTTAGGATCTACATTACGGCTGCTTGGTTTCAAGGATCCCCGATACTGAGTCTCCCCGGAATGGACCGCCGATGCGCTCTTACGTCCATACTTGGCCTGCAGGCGTGCAGCTGAACCCATGCTGATTGGGCTCGGGTGGGGTTCAGGCTGGGAGGGGGAGGGGGAGCTGCGGCCCCCGTAGAAGTCCTGTGCTTTCTTGAAGTGATGTGAGCTGGGGGTGATGTTCTGCTTAGCGTAGAGAGCAGGGTCTGAGATGGATGTGGCTTCTGTAGTGCAGCTATGGTTCTTGGTCTGGGACGTCGTCTTGGGCCAGTTCTGAGCGCTGGGAGACGTGAATGCGCTCTCACTGGGGGTCTTCTCAAGGACATCCTTTGTGTATGCTTGTCCTATCTGTAGGGGCTGTTGAGGGAATCACAGTTAAGAGAATATGATGGTGAAAACACACATAAAACTAAAATCTGATTTATAACGATTTCCTCAGAACTGGCAGATCACATTCATTTTTAGAAACAAATTTCAGAATCAGAAACCAATCTGAACTGCAATCATCATCACATTTACAACAATGTTGTTATCACCAAATTGTTGTCAGCATCATTACATATAGGGGATAAATGTAGTTCAGACTTAGTTGGAACTACCAGAATAAAAACTCTGAATATTGTCTACAATATATATTTATTCCTTCAAACACAAAACGCGTGACAGCTTCTCTGATAGGCCAGGGTAATTATGCTACATTATTGTAGAGCACTGAGACTTCTGATAAAGTAAGTGTTAGGCGCTATATAAGCAAATATAATTATTATCATTATCCTCAATACTTCAAAACACACTATCACCATCACCGTCACTATTTCATAATCATCACTACCACCAAAACCCCACTTCCATCTACTAGCACCATCATCCTTAACCATATATGTCGACTTACCTGTGCTAATACCTCACCAGCAATGATGACGGATTCAGCTTTTTTGACTGGGGCGACAGATGAACCTTCCCTCCCTCCCTCCCTCTATCCTCCCTCCCTCCCTCCACCTAACCATCTATCAACCTACCTGTGCTAATACCTCACCAGCAATGATGACGGATTCAGCTTTCTTGACTGGGGCGACAGATGAACTGGGGTTGCCAATGATTTGGGTTTGGCTAAAAAACAAAGAAAATAAGAATACTCATCAGCAACTCTTGGCTAAGTTACTCAAAAGTTGAAAATTTCCTGTAAAGAAGATTTTTTTAAATCTAACTTCATCTAACTAAATATTACTATGGTTTTTATGTATTGAAATTCAATTTTGATGGTGGTGTAATGGTTTCCTCATAATTCATTTAATTTTTTCTTTCTCTGTTTTTGCATTGTACAAAAAAAAAAAAACTTTGCTAGAAGGGACAGCTTGTTCCTTTCAAGGTTGTCATCTATGTAAGAGTAAGAAACTGAAAGAGATATTTCATGTCATACTGCGCAGTTATCTCTCCATGCACAAAGCAACATGGGTGTGTGTGTGTGTGTGCACCTACTTGCATCTATATTATTAAAAAGTATAATGTATTCAAAATAAGTAGATTTGAATCATGAATGGGTCTTATGCACACGTATGTGATCGTTATGGGCACTTTTACGGAAACAAACAACAAGTATGCTGTGTACATAATTCAAATTGGGCCGGAACAGAAAAATAATTAAACACAAACAAATAATTAAGTGTACATTTCTGGCTCAAAGCAAAAAAGCAAAGAAGATTTGTAAACAATGATTAATCAAAAACAACAACAAAACACATCTGAATCAGTCTTTGGAAACTTCTTTCTTAGTATAGCATTTGGTACAAGCTTCACATGTGTGCATGAATGAACACAACAAAATATCAAGCGCAAGCCAATATAATAATGCTGTTTCCTTAAGCAAATACATTTATGGCGAAATGATGCCTTTTTCTTATTATAAAAACACAAATTAGCTATTAGTTTTAAATTAGTAAAAAAAAATTAGAAGCTTTTTTCAAAACAGTGTTTTGTGCATAGGATGCTTCAAATGGTGATATGTGTATAAGCACTTTCAATGTATGTAATTGTGTGTGAAAGTGGCTTTGCATGTTGTGTACATCAAACATCATATATATATATATATAACAATATTAAAGAGACATTGTCCTAGAATGAGTTTCATACTTTCAATACTATTCTAAAAATCATGTCCTGAAACATTGCGGGAAGATACTAGTAGTGTAAATAAAAAGCATAACAAACAACTTTATCAACAAATACAACACTACCGGAATACATTGAAATAATTACCAAGTACCTAACCAGTGAATCAACCATAAATCAACCAATTGCAGAACAATTTCCACAGCAATTATCCTTTATATTAAGCCCATTGACCCCCCCCCCCCCCCCCCCCCGACCAAAAAAAAAATAATTAAAAAAAAATTGCTGACGTTAGCATCACTTTATAAGTGAAATTAGGTTATAAAATGGTGCTCAGTTAAACAAGATTGACAGAGTGGGAATGAGACAAAGAATAAGCAAAGAATTTTGAAGCAAATCATTCAGGCAAGGATCCCCTAACATTATCCTAATAAACCTTCAATAATTATAATGATAATCAAGGTTACCATAATTATACTTTAAAAAGTCAGAAAATACCAATCAAATTTCTTGCACTACTACACAATTTGATTCAGCAAGTCCATCAATCTGTATTTTGACAAATACAGATTGAGTTTCTAATCAGATGAGGGTCATTGTATTTAATTACGGGGAATAAGTGTTGCTCAGTGCTACTACCAAAGGTACAAGAGTGTCACCAGGAAATTACAAATAAATCCAATTCATACAAACAAAATACTACCAATAAATGCCTTTTTTTTTTTTAAAGGTGAAAGATAACACGATTCAACAATGAACAATCAAATATAAATCAAATAATTCTCCCAACCAACTTGCAATAAAAATGCCCAAAATATAAATAACAATTTCAAAACAAAGTTTCAAATAAACTCTGAAATAACACTGATACGTCACTCATACTTACATATCAATTGCTACGGCTACATACACATGAAAATAAATGTGCAAATATTATAAGACACATTATATTATATTACACATACAGATGACTAATTATGGTATTAGGTCAGATGATATTATCATAATTAGAAGTGAATATGCAGGGGGCGTTTCACAAAACTTGTCATCAGTGACAAATGACAGGTTTTGTTATAAGCTACTGAAATCCTTGCTTCTGATTGGTTGTCAGCAGATTTGTCACTGATTTTTGTTATTTGTCATTGAAAAAAGGCTTTGTGAAACGGGCCCCTGATGTAACCTTTCAGCCATGAAAGGCATTAGGATGCACATTGGAGTTTCCAACAGAAGGGCATTATGTGTGAGGCAGAAAGACATTGACGAAGAGCAACTTGTAACAAGGTTTCATCTGTATTCCTCTAGTAGAATTACAGTCATAAGTTTTCAGACTGATGAGTGTACCCTTCCAAACGATGCCCTTTGGTACAGTGTATACTAGTACTAGTAATTGTCCTGAAGAACATAATGATGCCCTACTGCCAGAAACTCAAACATGCAACCAAGTGTTCAGTATATATAGAGTCCTGGGCCCCATTTCACAAAACTTGTCATCGGTGACAAATAACAGTTTTAAGCTAGTGAAATTCTTGCTTCTGATTGGTTATCAGCAGATTTATCACTGATTTTTGTCATTTGTCATTGAAAAAAGGCTTTGTGAAACGAGGCCCAGGCATCCAAACCTAAGGACTCTATGTAGGTAGGTACAGGGTGTTACAAAATATTGCACACTATAGCCTTGAGCATTGACTTGGAAAGTACATTAGTTTTCAGACTTTAATATTGTATGAATTGAAGATGGAAACGAAAAAGTGCTGATGGGTTACACTGATGAACACATGCTAAATGAAATTTGAATGCCCTTTTGGGATGATTCAGGACCGAGTCTTGTGGGAAAAAGAATGTCCTACAAGCACAAAGCTTTCTTTTCAATCAATTTCATCTGAAGATGAGAAATTAATGGAAAGACCATTTGATTGATACACTGTATATTATGAATTGCAACACAGTATCACTTTCATCATAAGGTTTTAAATGGTTTAACTGATCTGCTTGATTGTCCCGAAACAAGTGTGCAAGTAGGTTTGTAACACCCTACATGAATGGCTATGTGTGGGGTACATGTGTGTATATATACATTAAGTGTGCATGCACATGGGTATTCTGTACGTCCATACAAACACACACATGCAGGGTTGGTGCTATACACAATGACATGGGTTAGCTGTAGGAATCATGCCATGAAACACTGACCCTTGCTGAGACCCTAAGGGGTCAGCCCCGCCCTCATTCGGACTAGGGGCGGAGTTTGTGGTTCCCATGACGACAGAGAGTTGGAGTGGAATCCCCTGGGTAGCTCTGACCTCTGACCTCGCTCCTGGGGGTGGGGTAGGTGGTTGGCAGGGGTGGTATATTGAAACCAGGTAGGAAAGGAGTTTATTTACAAAATGAAGCACTAAAATAGCCATCTGTTAATCTTAAGCAAGTACAATGTATCTTCTGGAAAGTTACCAGCATTGAAAGAAAGTAAACTACCAAAGTCTAAGTTAGTTCTAAGGGTGAAGCCTAGTACAGTCAAACCTTTCTATAGCGACCACCCAAGGGAAACACAAAACATGGTCTTTGTAGACAGGTTCCTTTAGTACATGTTTCAATGAGAAACCATTTTCAAGGGAAACAAAAAAATGTGGTCTTTGTAGACAGGTGGTCACTAAAGCAGGTTTGACTGTAGCATGTATCCTACTAAAGAAGTTGAACCCAACAGTTTGAGATCCATCCAAGTCAAAATCAACAAAGGGGCATTAAACAGAGACAAGACCCGTTCAGATATGACGCAGCAAAACTGCAGCGTTTTTTTTGTATGATGACATGAACTGTAATATGCTCCAAATTTCTGTGTCTTATAACACAGAAGTTAGTTAATATGAGAAAAAGCCCTTTGTTTGGCACAGTTGCCATTCGTTTTATACGTTAAAAAAAACATGGTGGCCTTTTGCATTGGTGTACCGTACCATATCTGAACAAGTCTTCAGGTTCAAAGATGTATTTGAGTACATACCTCTCATATGATCACCGAGTCATGCTCATATTAAGGAAACATTTTACTAACTATAAATGGTCTATAAGCTACAGAGCAAGAGGTATGTTATGTTTCAGTTCTATGAAGACAGGTAATGCAAATTTTCTACTCAACCAAGGAGCTACCAAATCTAAGCATATTAGTTCACCGCATGTATTGTCCAAAGATGTCTAAACACAACAATTATATGGAGATGGATTACTTAGTGTGTATATAGGAGAAATTACAGGGGCGACGCAACCCCTGTAATGACTTCATTTCTTTGATAGCAGAAAAATATGAGACAGAATGGTCATGGATTTAAATAAATTGGACTAATAATAAGAAAGTTAGGAATGTTTGAAATATGCGATCACTACAGCTATGCGAATCCCAAATTGGCAATTTGTTTGGTCAGTGGATCAGCAACTCTCCCAGTAGTAATGTACAAAAATATCTTTAATTTTTTTTGTTCTCCTAAATGCCTTCTCGCTTGGGGCACTACTCATAATATTTTATGGATAGCATCTTATCATAGGACCTCTAAAGACAATAGACAATCCAGAGTCATACATTTTTGAAAAATTGAAATTGTATAGTCATTGCGTTTTGGAACAAATCGGAAAGTTGTCTGCTTCTACATCACAGAGACACATTACCAATTCAGCTAATTTGAAGAGCCCATGCGTGTAGTGATTACAACTTTTGAAAATTCATAACTTTCTCATTGTTATCCGATTTTATTCAAATTTTCACCAACTCTACCTTCTTGTCTTGTTTGATTTTGTTCTGGCAATCAGTCACAGTTGACTATTTTTGCCACACACTATTTTATGAATTATTTATATATATACATATGTACAATTTCATGTCATAAATGACTATTTTTAGGATTCCTTCTCTTTCCTCTAGAGTAGTCTGCTATCGAGGTTATATTTCCCTTAATTTGTATCTTCTCAAATAAATATTTACTTTTCCTCATGTTGATGATATATATTCTCTTTATATTGCAATGACTAACAGCCCTTTAAATGTTTAATTTCATGTATATTGAAATATGAAATACAGGAAATTTATTTTTTCTCCCACAGTGCAGATTACAAGCATGATGTGTGAATGAAATGGTATTTGTGCCGATATGAACCTGAAAACCTAAACAGTAAATAAAATTAATTTTCTTTCTTATGGGCTACATTTGAGCCACACTATTGTATTCACTGATTGGGTTACAAACCATGGAATTAAAAAATAAATCATAGGGGCTTAGTTTATAATTCAAAGGGCTCTTTTAGACTTTTGGAGGCAAATATTACGGAATGCTCAGTAGCAAGCCTGTCATGATGCTTTTGTGACGGAAATGTAATGTATAATTTTGGCCTTAGTCAATCACTTTCAATTGCAGAACTTACAAAGAATCATTCAAATGTATCACAAATTTCATATGTAAAGGAAAATTGAAGAAATTAAAATGACTTGGGAATATGAGCAAAATAAATCTAGTTTGGGTCAAATCCTTAAGTTTGGATCATAAGGAAGAGAGGGATATTAGTTTAAAACACCTTCTAACAAGGATACGATAGAGCTAGAATTTGCATGGAAGAGACCAATTTGAAGAAAATGTACCAAAAGCATGCCTTTATTGAGAATAGTTATCACTGCAGGCTTGTAAATTTCATAATGCCCCATGTCATATTTCTTCCATATCTGACATGACTCTGCAAATGTCCTACCTTTGCGTGTGACCAGCTCTTGATACCCAGACGGGGTCATGGCTTTACCTGGCTTCTGACCACCTCTAGAGGGCGGTATATCGGGTGCTATCGAGGAGGGCTGCCTTGGTGCATCCATTGATTTACTCCTGAAGGAAACATCACAAATATGATCGAATTAGTAACGCAAGTTGGTCAAATGTTAAAGGCCATCTGTACTAGTTTATAGGAGGGATTAGACCACCCTGCAAGGTCACTGGAAAGGTGGCTATCTCATCAACTCAGCTCTCAATTAACATAAGAAAAAGAGGATCATGGGGGACCAACATACACCAATTAGGTATTGTTTTCTATATACATGTAAAGGGAGCAAGTAGCTACCAGTAGGACAGTGGGGCTTTAAAAGCTACTCTAATTTATTCAATGGCTTAGAAGTTTCAAAGGATTGGATCAAAACAAGTGGTGACTTCACATACAAACTGACAATTTCTTACGATGATACTACTTCTTTCCCTTTAGTTCCTTTCAGGTAAAAGGTATTTCATGAGAATACAGTGCTATCAATGTTGCCCTAAACATCATAATTCTCTACCTAGTTCTACAAAAAACAAACAATAGTTTTGGTAACTTCCCAGCCTAACAAGAGCTAAGAAAAGATTGGATAGTGATCGACTTACGTTTCTTTTACAGCGTACGTAGAAGATGTTGCACAACCATTAGAGCGAAGAGATAAGGCTTCTGATGACACCCCTAAAGTAGGAAGATACAAATAAATGCATGAAGTGATATCTGCAGCTATAATAATCACAACACATCTGTTCCTTCCATAGGTTTAATACTCTTCTCGCAAGGTTTTTATAGCCTTGCCACACTTGAGAGACCAACACCACACAGACAACAGACTGACCTTAAAATCGTGTTATATCAACAAGCTCTGCTTCTAGTTAGTTTCTCTTTTCTTGTGCTGATACCATTATATTTGTTGTTTCATTGTATATTTTTTGTAATATACATGTACTTAATCATTGTATTACGTTTTGCATGAGATACAAAATCATTTGAATTTAAATTTGAATTTGATATTGAATAGCCACAAATGAGTGGGTTTGGAGTTAATTTGGCTGTGTCACTGAGGTTTCAAAGAACTCCAATTATATCGTTGCTTTACTCGCTGTATTGTGCTTCCAAATTTGATGACAGCATGAAAAGAATTCTTTTCTACCAGGTACCATTACTACACCCGGGTTGAGAGTGTTTGATGTAGAATTCAGTAGTCGATGGGTTAATATAACACATCTTAATGACGATAACCCCAGATGTGCCAACCTTTCAGGTTTCATGGAGGATTCATTCAGAAATCAGGGAGATTTCTCTCAATTGAATACAGCATAATAGGAATAATATTTCAAAAATCAGGAAGGCATTACAATTTGTGTGGAGTGACGGATCAAAAACAACAAAACTTTCAGGGAGGGTTGGAATCTCTGTAACCAACACTGACCTCTCTTGACAAAATCCGAGCCAAGTAATATTTGTGAAGCCTGAGTAATATCATTCATGTATACAAGAAATAATAAGTGTCCCAATATCAAGCCTTGAGGTACTCCACATCCTATAGTTTTAATATCAAATTTTATTTTATTAAAATAAAAAAATAAAAAATGAGATAATCTTAATGACAATAACCCACACTGACCTCTCTTGATGAAGTCCGAGCCAGGTTTCCTGTAGTCTCCCGTAGCTTCTACCATCCCATCAGCCGGTGATACCACAGACTTGGAAGGCGACGCCCCCCTCCGACCTCCTCCCAGCCTGGAGGGGGTGCGGTGAGCACTGGTAGCACGGATAGGATGCCTATGAGGGGCGGTGGTTGAGATGAGTTGGATTGGTTCAGGGGCGTGGCGCTCTCTGGGCGGGGCTGAGTGGTTGGAGGAGGTGGCTGCCTCGATGGTACGTCGGGTCTCAACGGAGGTGTGGCTCCAGTTGTATTTATCATCTGTAGCAATGGTATGGTAATGATTAACACATTACCTGGCTAAACAATCCAAATACCATGTGTTCATTTTTTAACTACTTGTAGCTACTTTGCTCCCTCTATGTAGAAAACAATGCCTAAGCGGTGCCTGTTGGTCCCCCATGATCCTCTTTTTCTTATGTTACTTGAGAGCTGAGTTGATGAGATAACCACCTGTTGGTGACCTTGCTGGGTGGTCTAATCCCTCCTGGCCAAACTATTACAGACAGGCTTTAAAAGGTATTTTTAATTAATTTTATCTTTTTAAGTTACCTGACCTGAATGGACCATTACTCAGATTAAGTCCTGGGCCCGTTGCATAAATCCTTGAAATGATTTTCCTTGATCTACACTTACATAGTGCAGAGCCTTGTGTTGTAGCTCTTCTCTTGTAGAACCATTCGTAAAATGAAAGCTTACCTGCCAACCTTTCATAGCAAAATAGTCGAAGCTCTCAATGCAAAATTAGGAATACAGTTTTATTTTGTATACTTTCCACAAAGAATATTTCATAAAAAGAGAGGAATCTAGGGTTTAAAACAATAGCTTGATCAAAGGCCACCAAATAGGAATCATTCCTCCACAGTAGGAATGGTTGCCAGCTATGTGAAAATGGTAATTTGGCAATATAGATGGGGTTCAGGAACATACCTGCGAAGGATAGACCAGCTAGTTGGTTAGCCACAAACTGTTCAGCGAAAGCTTTCTCATGATGCGGGCATAGACCTTCCACCTGACCAAGCTGGAGCCCTGGGGCACCTAGGCCATGGCTTCCTGTAGAATAACGCAGTGCGGCTGGCTCTGAGGAGTAAGAACAATGCATGTAGAATGATTAATATGAGTAGGTTTCTCATGATGAGGCCATAGACCCTGGGGCACCTAGACCATGGCTACCTGTAGAATAGCGCAGTGCGGTCGGCTCTGAGGAGTAAGAACAATGCATGTAGAATGATTAATATGAGTAGGTTTCTCATGATGAGGCCATAGACCCTGGAGCACCTAGGCCATGGCTTCCTGTAGAATAGCGCAGTGCGGCCGGCTCTGAGGAGTAAGAACAATGCATGTAGAATGATCAATATGAGTAGGTTTCTCATGATGAGGGCATAGACCCTGGGGCACCTAGTCCATGGCTACCTGTAGAATAGCGCAGTGCGGCCGGCTCTGAGGAGTAAGAACAATGCATGTAGAATGATCAATATGAGGAGGTTTCTCATGATGAGGGCATAGACCCTGGGGCTCCTAGGCCATGGCTTCCTGTAGAATAGCGCAGTGCGGCCGGCTCTAAGGAGTAAGAACAATGCATGTAGAATGATCAATATGAGTAGGTTTCTCATGATGAGGCCATAGACCCTGGGGCTCCTAGACCATGGCTACCTGTAGAATAGCGCAGTGCAGCCGGCTCTGAGGAGTAAGAACAATGCATGTAGAATGATCAATATGAGGAGGTTTCTCATGATGAGGGCATAGACCCTGGGGCTCCTAGGCCATGGCTACCTGTAGAATAGCGCAGTGCGGCCGGCTCTGAGGAGTAAGAACAATGCATGTAGAATGATTAATATGAGTAGGTTTCTCATGATGAGGGCATAGACCTTCAACCTGACCCAGCTGTAACCCTGGGGCTCCTAGGCCATGGCTACCTGTAGAATAGCGCAGTGCGGCCGGCTCTAAGGAGTAAGAACAATGCATGTAAAATGATCAATATGAGTAGGTTTCTCATGATGAGGGCATAGACCCTGGGGCACCTAGTCCATGGCTTCCTGTAGAATAGCGCAGTGCGGTCGGCTCTGAGGAGTAAGAACAATGCATGTAGAATGATTAATAAGAGTAGGTTTCCCATGATGAGGGCATAGACCCTGGGGCACCTAGACCATGGCTACCTGTAGAATAGCGCAGTGCGGCTGGCTCTGAGGATTAAGAACAATGCATGTAGAATGATCAATATGAGTAGGTTTCTCATGATGAGGCCATAGACCCTGGGGCTCCTAGGCCATGGCTACCTGTAGAATAGCGCAGTGCGGCTGGCTCTGAGGATTAAGAACAATGCATGTAGAATGATCAATATGAGTAGGTTTCTCATGATGAGGCCATAGACCCTGGGGCTCCTAGACCATGGCTTCCTGTAGAATAGCGCAGTGCGGCCGGCTCTGAGGATTAAGAACAATGCATGTAGAATGATCAATATGAGTAGGTTTCTCATGATGAGGCCATAGACCCTGGGGCTCCTAGGCCATGGCTTCCTGTAGAATAGCGCAGTGCGGCCGGCTCTGAGGAGTAAGAACAATGCATGTAGAATGATCAATATGAGTAGGTTTCTCATGATGAGGCCATAGACCCTGGGGCTCCTAGGCCATGGCTACCTGTAGAATAGCGCAGTGCGGCTGGCTCTGAGGATTAAGAACAATGCATGTAGAATGATCAATATGAGTAGGTTTCTCATGATGAGGCCATAGACCCTGGGGCTCCTAGACCATGGCTTCCTGTAGAATAGCGCAGTGCGGCCGGCTCTGAGGATTAAGAACAATGCATGTAGAATGATCAATATGAGTAGGTTTCTCATGATGAGGCCATAGACCCTGGGGCTCCTAGGCCATGGCTTCCTGTAGAATAGCGCAGTGCGGCCGGCTCTGAGGAGTAAGAACAATGCATGTAGAATGATCAATATGAGTAGGTTTCTCATGATGAGGCCATAGACCCTGGGGCTCCTAGTCCATGGCTTCCTGTAGAATAGCGCAGTGCGGCCGGCTCTGAGGAGTAAGAACAATGCATGTAGAATGATCAATATGAGTAGGTTTCTCATGATGAGGCCATAGACCCTGGGGCTCCTAGGCCATGGCTTCCTGTAGAATAGCGCAGTGCGGCCGGCTCTGAGGAGTAAGAACAATGCATGTAGAATGATCAATATGAGTAGGTTTCTCATGATGAGGGCATAGACTCTGGGGCACCTAGTCCATGGCTTCCTGTAGAATAGCGCAGCGCAGCCGGCTCTGAGGAGTAAAAAATACAAAAATCATTAACAAAGAATTCTCATGATGAGTGCATAACTTTCAACCTGGGCCCTGTTTGATAAAAGTTGTTATCAATAACAAATCCTAAGTTTCTATGGCAAACTTGCTCTCAGACAATCTAATGCCACAATTTCAGTAGCTTAATAGAACAGGTATTGTAACTTTTTATTGACAAAAAGTTTTATGACCCAGCTCTATCTCTTGAGCTCATAAGACATGAGTTCCTGTTGAGTAGCTCAATGCGGCTGGCTCTGAGGAGTAAAGAATACAAAAATCATTCTTAGAAATAATAGATTAAGCTAGTTTATATAAACATGGATTTGCATTAATTAGTAGAACTTAAGATCATCTTTCACACTCACCTTCAGTCGCAGGTTTTAAGATTCCACTCATCAGATAGGCATTGGTCAGAGCTTCTAGATACTCAGTCTGAAGAGGAAAAAGAATGGAACGATACAAATCATTCATAATTACATGTATATACCACATGAAGATACTAGGGCTCTGACTGACCAGTCAAAACTCATTGGAGTAGGTAAGCATTATTAAGAGCTTCTGATAACAAATAGAGAGAAAAGTATAAATGGGTTATTTAATAGCTTTAATACTATCCCATTCAGTCTCTCAATCTATTGATTCATTTTTCTTTTGAAACCTTACAAAGAAATAGGTAAACCTGATATGCAACTACATCAAAGTAAATGTCATTGTCAGCAGCATAGCTAGAAGGTTCCGTCATGATTTTCTCCCCCCTCTCTCTCCCTCTCTCTCTCTCTCTGTATAGAGACATACCTTCTTGAGATTCTTGACCTCATTCGGGTTTCCAGACCCGGATCGGCAGAGCGTCTGGCGCCCTCCTTGTCCTGCTGAATGAAGGGAAGATCTGTCTCCATGACGATACCGAAGCTTTTCCTACAGGATAAACAGAGCAGGATTATATTATTAAAATATGCATGACTTGATCAAGTAAGATTTTTTTCCTTAATATAAACGAATCAACATTTTGGCTTCATTTTGACCTCTGAGAAAGCTCAGTAGACAAATTAGACAGTAATAATAATAAATGTAATGGACATATCTACTCAGGGTGACTTCATGGATACTGTTCTTCCAGATGGCCCTGTAATTATTATTACCACAGCATTGCCTGGGGGGTGTTTCACAAAGACTAAGATTAACTTAAGTTGGACTTGAACTATGGCAGGCCATTCATGCCACTGGTTGCTCTCACCATTGGTCTCTCAAGAGACGCCACAAATCTACAGAATTTACATTATTTTCCTTCAATAATGCATTATAAAAAATGAAAATTCTGTAGATTTGTGACCACGATTTGTACGTCCCTTCAGAGACCAATCAATACCAGTAAATGGTGAGAGCAAACGGTGGCATGAACAGCCTTCCCTATAAACTCAAGTCAAACTTAAGTCGATCTTAGTCTTTGTGAAACACCCTCCAGGTACCCTTTTGTGTTGAGGGTAAAACACCTTGTAAAGGATGTCAGCAAAGATCAAACCTAGGACCTTGAATAGGAGAGTCAAGAACCTTCACCACACATAGCAGTGCTCCTACAAACCACAGTGCTACCATAGTGTACCACATCAAGATGACCAATACATCTGGAAAAGGAACAGACCTTTACATTAATGCAATAGAATAGCTCAATGTACTCTGTAATTGACCCAAGTCAACCTGCTAATAACTTGCATACTCTTACACCATTCCAAAGATTCTGTAGAATATGAATCCGAGTAATTCAAAAAGACCTCCCCCTATTAGTATGTGATATGAGAAACGCATTCTTCTAAAAGTTCACAATATAATGCGTGGCCCCACACACCCACTTCACTCCTGTTTCATTTACAATCGTTACGGCTTTCGTCTGTGTGTTCCCAAAACTTCTCGCTGTCGCTAAAGACAGTCCTTCCTTCCGAATTCCATCCACCTGTTCAACAATATCAATAACATTAAACGGTAATTGTATGTGATATGAAATGTGTGAATGGATTTGGATGGATTCATTCATGCCGATTCTTGCTTATTTCTAAGAACCCATGGGTTGATACACATGAATGTTTTTTTAACGCAAAGTTAAATACAGCGGCCCTCATTTGCACTCCCTCATAAGTTTTCGCAATGTTCCGCCCGTGGATGCTCTCTCGTGATAGGGTGGCCCTGGCTGGTGCAATTTGAATCGGATGGGAGAGTGGTTTGGTGGTGGGAGGGTGGCGTCTTTCTTTTGTTTTCTCTGGATCTGAATGAAGTTTGTGGCCGACGAGAAATTTAATTCAGAGAGAATAGAAGGGATGTGTTTGCTTCTTATTGCCAGGCTTCTTGCCTGATTGGTTTTGGATTCTGCTGGGGCGTGCTAGCGCTGGAGGGGGTCTGCAGGTGGAGCCTTGCGGAATTTGTATATGTTTGCAAGTGGGGGCCGCTGCCTTTTTAACTTTTACCTTCATTAAAGCAGATGTTTGGTGTCTCTCTTTCCCTTACCTACATTCCTGTCTTTTCTTGCCCAGCTTCCTTCATTCCTTTTCTCATCTTACTCTGCTATCTCCTCTTACTCTCGTCAGAATGTATTCAACTGCTTGGTAATCTAATTGATGTTTGTGTTTGTACACTTTTATGTATTCTTATGTTATTCATTGTTATCTCCTGCCAGTGGAGGCCAAATTTCTGGGGGTTTTAACGTGGACAATAAAATCTGAATCTGAATCTGATTCAAATTCAATCCAGGCAGCTACATTTTTTGCATCATTTTGTTTAAGAATCCATAATTTATTCATCATTCAACAAACACCATGCAGTGCCTGGTCAGGGAAGGGAAGGTGACCAATAACCCCCAAGTAAGACGTGCAGGTGAACCCCACCACTGAGTTCTCATGCATCACACTGTTTAAAAGTTGCTCCCATGTGTCTATAGTGTACATGTACATAGGGGTCCTAGCCATTATATTGTATATTGTTATAGTGTTATTGTATATTGTTATAGTGTTATTGTATATTGTTATAGTGTTATTGTATATTGTTATAGTGTTATTGTATATTGTTATAGTGTTATTGTATATTGTTATAGTGTTATTGTATATTGTTATAGTGTTATTGTATATTGTTATAGTGTTATTGTATATTGTTATAGTGTTATTGTATATTGTTATAGTGTTATTGTATATTGTTTTATAAAGGATGAAGAAAGATTTTGAATTGAAAAGAGCTCTGAGTAAATTGGGCCAATGCACGTGTATGTCAGATCACCACGACAGTCTCTCCTCTGTCTCAAAAAGTTGTGAACGTATTTGAAGAGCTTAATTCCAAAAGAAGCTAAATCCACTTTTGATGAACATTGAGTTATTGATATCAGAACATTGTTCACTAAAGTACCCGTCTTTCAACACAATTATTTACCTAAATTTTGGGAGAAATTATGAAAAAATGCACCTTTTAATATCACTTTTCAATAGATGCCTGGACAAAATCTTGTAAACAATTCTTTTTTCTCTGAAGTTACAAAAATGGATTTAGCTCCTTTTGGAATTAAACTCTTCATTTATAGAATTATCTAAACATCAAGCTCTGCAATCGTACACTGCATCACATCTCTACTACCTGAACCTCTCGCCTGGTCCGTTCTGAAGTAGACGCCTGAATTAAAATTAAAGGAGACGAGCTAGTTTTATTCTTTGATCAAATCAACAAGGTCAACAAAACCTTGTCAAGATGGTCAACAGCACCAGGGGGGCGTTTCACAAAACTTGTCATCAGTGACAAGTGACAATTTTTGTTATAAGCTACTGAAACCGTTGCTTCTGATTGGTTATCAGCAGATTTGTCACTGATTTTTGTAATTTGTCATTGAAAAAAGGCTTTGTGAAACGCCCCCGGGTCATCTGATCCAGGCTTGCCCGCACACAATATATGCACATTATCCACTCCCTGGGTAGCATTCCAGCCAGGCGTTATTATACAGATGCTCGCAATGCTGAGCAAATTACATTAACTTTCGCATCCTACCGGGTACCCATTTAATCCCTGGGTGGAGAGTGGCAAATGTAGACTAACGTCTTGTCAAAGGACATTAATGCAGGCTGGGATTTGAACCCCGTACCTTCTGATCTGCAGTCGGGTGACTTATCCACTAGACCATAGCACCTGCACTTGTATTCTACAGTCAAACCTGTCTACAGCAACCGCCCAGGGGAAACACACAAAATGTGCTTGTTGTAGACAGGTGGTCAATAAAGCAGGTTTCACTGTATATTACTTGATATACGTACATACCTTTTCTTTCTTGTCTTTGGCTGCAGCTTTCTTCTCCGCCTCGCTATCCTTGCTAGCATCATATACAATATAAATAAAAGAGGCCCCAGAAGGGATCCTTGTGGAACTACACAAATTAACTGTTGAAAGGCAGAGTCTAATCCAATTCTCGCTACCCCAAATAGCGATTCTGCCGAGATCCGGGGAAAATCCTGAAATCCGCATTGCATTATGGGATAGCTTTTCGACATTACAGCTTCCTGTGCAGGCGTTCGTGATCACAACCCTCTCTTTCACGGTAGAGTTTAACGGCCTTTTGTGCTAAAGTCACTAATTCTGCCCGAAGCTTTCCATTGCATATTATAATCTGTACCAATTACACTGATTGGCATCGATTTTAGCGTGCGTGAAAACTCTGCACAGCGAACACAGGCGCTAGCGCCAGCGGGATGGGACTCTATACCGGAAGTTGTAGTGACGACCCGAGAGAGTGAAAATTACCTCGTCTCGCGAATTTCGAGATTTTCGTACCTATTTAGGGTAGCGAGAATTATGGATACGTATTGTTTCCTACCCCTGAGGTAGCTTTCGAACCACTCCAAGGCCCTTCCACGTATACCATAGTGTGAAAGTTTGTATAGTAGAATTTGACTGTATATTACTTGATATTCGTACGTACATGTACCTTTTCTTTCTTATCTTTGGCTTTCTTCTCCGCCTCACTATCCTTGTTAGCATCTGCTTGATGGTTGCTAGAAGCACTGCCTGATTTATCCTTCTCTTTATCCTTCTCTTTGTTCTTCTCTGAGCTGTGACGTTTCTTGTCACGTTCCTTCCTTGTTTTTAACTTCTTCTTCTTGCTTAGCTGTTCATACAATAAAAAAAATATTTAGATTAGTTTCAATATTTCTGTAGATAATACCAATTTTTTTTTGGAATACTACACACTAGAATAATACACAGAATTTTAGATCCCAATCCTCTCAAATGTATTATTTCTTCTTGTTTTTTTACATCTTTCCACGAAATAGCACATCACTTGAATTCCTCTTTAACTCATTTTGATGTCTTTTTCAAACTTGATATTGACATTTTGGAATGTACAATTTTGATAAAAACATACCATCTGTTTGGAGCATTAACACATTCATTTAATGGTATTTCCATTAAGTCTGGTGTCAGAAAATTATGACCATCTGAACATGACGACCTTCTCCCTTTAAGAGGCTCTTTCAACCTGTTTCAGAGATTAAATTCCCAATTTCGTACTTGTAGCTACTTGCTTCCTCTATATAGAAAACAATGCCTAATCGTTAACCATTGGTTCCCCATGACTCTCTTTTTCTTATGTTAATTGAGAGCTGAGTTGATGAGATAGCCACCTATCGGTGACCTTCCTGGGTGGTCTAATCCCTCCTAGCCAAACTAGTACAGCCTGCCTTTAAGAGGCTCTTACGACATGTATCACAACATTTTAAAACCTTGTGTCAATGAGCATATGATAGACGTGTTTGAGAGATTGCTACCTTAGGAGCTAGGGCTATGAGATGAACAGGGAGACCATCATCAGCTGAGCTGTCTGAACCGGTAGTACTGAAGAGAAAGAACAACAGAAGATGATAAGATATATTAACTAGAATACCATTGATACAAAATATAACTTAGTTGATTAATCAATTACTCAAGAGACCAGTTATATATATGTGACACCCAAGCCTTTTATTAAGTCAAAGCAGACCGGGAGCCAAATATCTGAAAAAGCGGCTCCCGGTCCTTAATTTTTTTAGAGAACTGGGAGCCGTTTTCCAGGACCAGGAGCCGTTTCCAAAATTGATGAAAATATGTATTCTTTTAAATTATTTGTTAAACGTTACCTTTTATTTATACATACGGTAGTTTAATTTCTAGTTTACATTTTGAGCACTCTAATATTAAATCACTCATACCTTGGATAAATCTGTCATATGTAGTTGTTGTAGTTCATGTTTAATACTATTTTCATGCCGTTAAATGTCAAAAATTGAAAAATGTTAGGAAGGGGGGAATTAAATTATTTTTATAAAAAAAATACCTAAGAAAAATCATCTATAATGACAATGCAGAGCTGCCAACCTGTCACTTTCAAAAAACATATTATTCAGCTTGAAAAAGCACATTTTAGGTGAAAAAACAGATTTTGCCTGTTTAACGTGTTTGTTATTTAGAAAAAGAAAAAAGATTTGTTAAATATGTTTACCTATTTTATCAGAAAATTCCATTATTTAAAACATCACAGAATTTAAGTCAATGAGTACGAGGGCCGCTGAATCAAGGCAAGTCTGGAGTTGCAATCAACTTTGTACATAAAGTCAATGCATCAGCAGGTCCGGTGTTCTGTTTTTCATTTGGCTTTTTGAAGATACCATTACATCCGAAGGGCATGCGATAGGCAAAAAAACTGGCAACAAAATCGCTGATTTCTTGATTTTTAGCGCTATTTTGATGAAACTGTTTCTTAAAACTGGGCTAAACCCCCGTGAGCTTTGGAAATATGGCTCCGATTCCACATTTTTGACAGCAAAATTTGGCTTTTGGGATGGATTTTTGGAAGTTACATCGAGACTTTCTTGTACTGACACTGTGTGTGTAGTGCAGTACAGCACTGATGTCATTTCGTCGTCGGTCTTACGAACCGGCGAATAGCCCAAATTCGGGTCGAAAAATTAATTTGGACATTTTTGTATATTTGGATAGTGTATGTCCGAATCTACCTAGAAAAAAAAAATTATTACTCAAATCGGTTTATTTTGAGAGTTATGTCAGTTTTAATAGTTTGTTATGAACGACGAATAGCATTGCGCGTTCTTACGAACCGGCGAATAGCTATTCGACGCCATTCTGACCGATGTTTATTGTAGCGCGGTCTTACGAACCGGCGAATATCGTCACACGATCAAAGTCTAGCTTCTTCTTCTGTTTCTGAAAGGTGAGTAGAAGTGTAATTTTTCATGAAATTTCTTCCTAACAAGAACAATTATAATATATGTTAGGTAATTCGCCAGATTTGTACGTAAAAACTATTTTATCAGCTTGTTTGTGTCACTTATGCCTCAAATTACGTTTCTACAGCCCCACGTACTGGTCTTTATGCGGCCATTCCCGCTAGCGCAGCAGACTGTATCATGTACATGTACTGATTACTGGGTCTGCAATTGATTGGGGGGGGGGGGGGGGATAAGCCATGCACTTTCTCTTCAAGGCTAAAAATTCCTTGATTTCAATTTTTTTTGCGGCATATTTCCTTTGTTTATCTTGTTCTAGGCCTACATACTTTGAGGCTGCAATGTTGAGAAAATTACGACGACAAAGTGTCAATAAAAGCATATTTTCAAGTCGGTACAAATGAGTAATGAATGATGCCTGTGGCTAGTGGTGTAATTTCGTTCAACAAAATGAAGGGTCATTTAGAAATGAACCAAAATTACTGGGATTTAATAGCTCTAACTTAGTTAGATTAGAGTCTACATTTGGACCTCTAGTCTAGATCTAGCTCAATCTCTATATTTCTAACCTCTAAGTCCATATCTTACCAAGATTTTTAACTGATATTGTTACTGTTAGTAATAATCCAGATCTTAGTTACTGTTACTAGATCTAAGTTACTGTAACTAGATCAATATTTATTGAATATGTAACCCCAAGTCCACGTCGTCAATGAATATAGAACTTACAGATTATATATCGTAGGCTATTTAAGAACAGTACAGGGGTCTACAGTCTCTCAAATATGTGTACATCTTACTTAGACCTGTCCCTGAATAAATTTTAGATTTTATAGCAATATTTAGACTTTTGATAAATCAATTAAGTCTATTTGGAGTAATCTTATGAGATCATAGGCCGACTGAAGGCTTAAGGCTTAAATAATATATTGTTGATAAGAGTTCATTGAGGATAAGAGTTCACTGAGGATAACTTTGCCTTATGTATGTGAAATATGTAAAACACTTTTGGTATCTAACTTTAAAGCAATAAGAGAATAGTAGGTGGGAATAATGCATTAAGTGACTCTGAATTGTGACAAATGTATTCTCTTTATCTTTTTTCTCTCTCCTTAAAAATGTACAGGCTGACGATGGAAGGGAGCAGAGATCGCAGTGTCCATTCGGACAAGGATGAGAGTACACATGCTGTCAGCATGGCGGACCTAAAATTCCGGAGGGCAGCAGATGAAGTGGTCTGACGGCATGTGGCGAGGCACAATTGTGATGATTGAAAAAGAGCAGGAGCCCATGGATGAAGACAGTGACAGTGGGGAGGATGAGCCCTGGTGGTTTCTCTGGCAGAACTTGTGGACTTCTACACAAATCTCCCCCATAGCTGAGTAATCTGATTGTTAATGGTTACATGACTGATGGCTAATTGACACCTTTTTTGTATTTTTTGTCTTGATACTAACATTTTTATATTGTGTTTCAGGAAGCAGGGATGGTCTACTTTATTGTGTAATGATAGACATGTAAGTATATTAAGATTGTTAATTAGCATCAACGTTTTATTTTTGATGGACCTACTATAATAGCCCCTTGAGTCTTGAAGTCTTGGACTTTTTATTACCAAAGATGTTTGTTTCTGCAGATTCAGTGTCAGATTTCTCTGCAGAAAACTCTTTTTAATATTCTTCTGACTGTCTTATCATGCATGGCTAAAGAACTTTGAGTGTAGTTTGGTGTAGGTATTGGTGATAATGATTTATTTTCCCTGCATCATACATAATGTTTTCTACTTTCAGATTGAATAAACTCATTGAACGGTCTTGTTAGGAAAGCTATGTATATACATTTAGGTGTGATTTTCTCTGTGGTATTCAGGTGATTGAATTAATATAAACAGCTAGGTTATTCAGTCTTTGGACAAACATACATAGCTATTGATTTGCTGAAGTCTTAAGATTGTTTGGGTTGACATAAATAGAAGGAATGATTCAATAGCTAAATGTATGTCAGGTGAGCTTGGACACAATGCAGTTGCTTAGAGTGCTAATAGAGTCAAAGGGTAACACAGTTGCTAGTAGAAATTGATCCATTTGAACTGCTTAAACCAAAAAGAGTACGCTTCCATTAAAGGTTAGAAAAAGAAAAAATGAAGACAAATATACATTTTTTCTTTGTCTGTCCTTTTTATTATTAGAAGTACAATATTTGATACAAATACATAGTTTGAAAGCAAATACAGTTGCTTTACATTTGAAGCTTACTGAAAGCTAATCTTGTGTTTCTTTTAGTTACCGTATTTTCATATACTCTATCAAAGGATATTAGAAATTAGCCATACATTCATCCACATTTTGGTAAACATAACAATCCGATCATTTTCCCTCTTATCTCATAATGATGCTGTATTAGATTATAATAATATTTTATTATAAAGTGCAGAGGTAGGTACATTACAAGTCATATACAAAAGTTAGTGGCAAGGTTCTGCATTTTTATAAGCATCTTATATTTCTAGCTTTTGAAACAAAAGCTTGGATGGTGTCTGAATGGGCTAAAAGAGATATACTGGGGATCAATGTGTCTTTGTTTAAAACAAAATACTTACTTTTTTATGTACATACTTATTCATGATTTGAAGTTCTTTGAAACTAAAGGACTAATGATTATTAATTTCAACAAAAGAGGTTTCTTCCATATAACCAGTTAGTATTGAATGTTTGAAATATAGTCATCTGTAGATATGCTAAAATTAAAGAAGTCTGTTGAGTTTGGTAAATTAATTTTTATTAAGTTATTGATATCAATATGTATCAAATTCATGTCTTGCCTGTTTCTACCCCTCATCCTCTTATTTTCATTATCTTTTTTAAATAATATTTTTCCCTCCCTGTTATCTTTGAAAACGAAAATTCTTCTGCTCTGTCCTTCTCCCTATTTCTGTATTCTGTTTTTCCTCTCCTATTCCTCTTTTCTGATTTAATTCTCGCTCTCTTGTATACATGTCTCTACATACTTTGCTTTGATTTTTTTTTCTTCCAATCTTCTTATTATCTGCTTTTTCTTTATCTCCAACTATTCAAAATCTGATTTACAAAAGTATGCTGTCTTCTATTGTTTTTTCTTTCTCTCTTTTATGCACATTTTATGCTGAATCGTTTGTCTCATGTATAGCTTGCTATATGTATTTCTAACTTAATATTATTTTAAATTGAATTAAAGTCAAATTATACTAGAATATTGGAGTATGCAGTCACGCATTTAGCAAATGATGGTGGCTATTATCAAATAATAAAATAAAATAAAATAAAATAAAAGAGAATATCATAAATAAGGAAATATTTTTCAATATAGTATTAAAAGATTTTCTTTCGGCGGTAAAACTAATCTTGATACGAAAATGCAGATAAAGAAAGGATGTTTTATAGATATGCTGTAACTTCATTCTGGTTTCAATTCTATAAACACAAATTCATATTCACATACTTGTAAAAATTGAATCAAAACTGAAAACAGAATACTAGACATTTAGGAATATGTTTTTCTAAATTATGTGTCACCAAACTTCTTGAATATATGGTATTGATTTAAATTGATTAAATCTGGAGATTGAAGTACTTATATTCATGTCTTTATCAAATGTTAATGGATCCTTATGAAATAGGTATACATTGATGGATTGAAAAAGATATGATTATTATTATAAAATTAACCTATTTAAAATTAAATATGAATAGGTGGATTGAAAAGAATATGATTGTGAAATTGACTTTTATTGAAATTTTGAAATAAACAGACTTCCTGTGCATACTGTTGTGTTCACTTTGTCTCGTTTTGAAAGTGATGTTCATATATATCTTAATACAGGCGTGTGAGAGAGGATGAAAGTGGATTTGGGAGAATAGATATGATGAGAAAGAAATGGGAGCATGTTGGACTCGTTAGTAGGCTATCACCTGTTCTTCCCTTGTACACCTGGGACTAGAACTTCAAGATAGACGGTGCCATACAAATGCCTATTATTATTATGTGAATGAAATGTGTATACTTAATTCAAATATATTACTGAATGAGCTACAATGGAGACTTAAACAAAGCATGATTAAAACATAGGATGAATAAGGAAATTTAAAAGGTAATATCGATCGTGGTCAGACAGAAATCAGAATTAGGGGTGGGGTACGAGAGAGAGAGAGAGAGAGAGAGAGAGAGAGAGAGTGGGGGGGGGGGGGGGGGGTGAGAAGAAAAGAATTGTAAATGAGCCTGTACATATCTCAGGACGATGGTGAATTTTAATAAAAATTGATGTTCCGTATATTTATGAATACACTATCATATTACACACATTGATAATTATTTGCCATTTCACTTCGATTTGATGAAATTATTCCCCAAACAATGATTTCTCTCTGTAATAAGTAAACAAGCATTTGTACACGTCGTACTGCCAATCACAAAGTTTGTTGACCCACATAGACGCGCGTGTTATAGCCACACAGCGTTCGTTCTTACGAACCGGCGAATAAGCGTCGAATAGCGTATAACGTGAACGCGTTTGACAACTTTTCGTTTTTACGAACCGGCGAATAAGGTTTCTCGGCTTATAACTCGATTATTTTATAAAGATATAAATTGAACCATATATGATATTGAAGGGCAGATCCCACTCGTTTTTGCTGTGTAAATATTGTTCGGAAATATCAACCAGAATCATAATGAAATCATCGTTTAAAAAGGGCTAAAACTTTAAATGCGTTTTTCTCGAAACTATGTTTACGCGCACTGGGAGGCTATTCGCCGGTTCGTAAGACCGCCGACGATTTGTGTGTGTATGCATGGCCTGGGGAAATGCGCTCGTCTTTGAGTGGTGTACATCCCCTGTATTGTGTGCTCCGTACTCCGCTAGGAGTAGGAGATAGCGGCCGCTCGTACTATTAGTGCTGCAATTGTTTCTGGGCGATTTTAATTAGGATTCTCATTATATAATGATTTGTTAGGGTTCATTCAGTCCACGTTTAACTCGTATCAAGTAAGTTTTTGTCACATGTGTGAACATTTAGTGCTAGACATGTGGAAGTTTATGAAACAGAAAATGTTAATTCTCCCAGACCGGGCGCCAGAAATAAAAATGGACCGGCGCCCGGTACTCATTTTCCCCGTCTTACCGGGCGCCAAAAGTCAGGGACCGTAGGGTAAAAATCGCCCGGCGCCCGGTTAATAAAAGGCTTGGTGACACCATTGGTTCATGGTCACTATCCTACAGTGCACAAACCAAATGCTAGCCTCATTCCTGGACCTATCCCTGAAGGTCATGATTGTATTCTGTTTTGTATATTTTATTGGAATTGAATAAACTGAATTGAATCTCCTTACCTAGACTCCAGCCCTGATGGGTACTCAGCTGAAAGGTCAATGAACCCATCTGAAGGGAGGGGTGTACCGGTCCTCTCCAGGTGAGCCAAGATCTCTGATCTCAGCTTCTCCTCCAGACCAGATAGGATTGTATTGCACTACAGAGAGAACGAGGGAGTCAATTAGTTAGTCAAGAGTCAATTAGTTAGTCAAATATCAAAATGTTGGATTAGGGGACATATATACAAGAATCTTAAATTTGCTCTGGGCTTTTTTCTTTCAGTATCCTTTCTAGATGAGCTATTCGTTCGTTCGTATCTCCTTAGATCAAGATTAAATCTTGATCTTCGGAGTAGTTGCTACAACCGGCCGTGTCAGACTCGTTGCCCCGGGGTGCGAGATAGGACGCTTGCAGCGTGCCCCCATTTAAAACAATTATAAGCTATTAAAGATGAGCTATTAAAGATCTGTCTAAGACTCTCTTCCAGACCAGATAGGATTGTTTTGCATTACAGAGAGGATAAGGAGGGAGTGAATAGTCAATCATATTTTAATAGGTTGGTCAAGGGACATTCATTTATGTATCACATGCATATCTATAGTTACAATTTTGACATTGATATGAAAGTGGTTTACTGTAGTTGTTTATTAAAATGGTTTCCAATGTAAAAAAAGATACCCCTGTAACTCCTTTTCTTTTCTTTTACTTTTCTGAACAACGACTCATCTTAATGTACTAACCCTAACCTAACCCGATCTATGGCTCATGTGTGCAACATAAAACAGAGTAGAAAAATCATATGGGCAGTGGAATCCTCCTAACTATAATCATAATCACAACTATAAACTATAATCACACGAAAATTACTGAGATCGTACATGTATATGTATTTATATACACAAAATGAAACAAAAGATAACAGCAGAAGAGAATGAAATACAAAACATCTATGACCACAACATTATCTATTAAGATTAATATATCAGGTTCCAGCTACAATTTAAAAAAATGATTGCTTGCAATAATGCATTCAAACTAGAATTTGCAGAAGATTAAGAATAAGAAGGGAAAAAAGGTCAAGATAAATACAACAAAAAATAAAAGAAATATAATGATTTTGCACCTACATAATAAACATAATTTCACTTTATATTAAAAGCAGGAGTACTGCATTCAGTCTTATCACAAACATCTACTAGACATATACAGGTGTTTGGCAGTCATACATGTACATAGGTACAAAAATAAAAGACGATAAATAAAAGGTACTAAATGATCTAAGGAGACAAATACATACTAAAAAGGGGAGACATGGAAAGAAATGCAAGAAACATGAACTGTAAATTTTGCATAAATACTTATAGCATGCATGATATATTTATCATCATCTCACAACACGTACTTGTACATGTACCAATGATGGGATGACTTCATGCAAATTACCGTTATCATGATCAAGGCACGATGAAGAAAACAAATAGTAGATTTAGTATTCAAAACTTTAAATATCAATAATTAATGGGGGAAATGTATTTTTTCCAATGTAAATGTAATATCATTTATCTCTCTAACAGTTTGTTTTCTGTGAGGGTACTTTATTCAGAAGCAACTGGAATATTCTGTTTTCAAATAATGTCTTACACTATGTTAACGTTTACATACATTTTTTTCTTAGGACTGAATTTTCTCAAATTTGCTTGTACAATTTTTTTTTCAAGCCCGCAAAAATCTGATTACCGTGGTAAAGATATTATTTTCTGCATAATTATGGTGCATATATCATACATGTATTAATGCATACACAGCTTTGGAAACTATGAAAGTTTTATCTCTGGCGACTATTACTATAATTGCACACTGCCTAATTTCAATGAAACTTCTTCTTTAAAGGGATCCGGTAACTTTGTCTCAGATTCTGAAACAAAATCCTGGATTTAGCTCATGCTGCAATGATAATTATAAACCTTTATATCAGTCAGGATCTCCATGACTTTTACAAGCCGATCGCCTGTCTGATTATCAAGATATTTATGATTGGAATTACAAATTTTGAAAACCGTCTGCCAAACGGTTTTCATAACACTACAGTCTATTGTAAGATGATCCTATTAGGAGCCAGAGCATATAACACTGAGTTCCCATAGGAAATACATTTATTCAGATGGTCATATCTCAGCCAATACTTAACATATTCAATTGGTTTTCAACATTTGGACATTATTTGTTATGCTCTTTTGGAGAAAAAAAATTGAGAAATTCTCAAAATAGATTTTTGATGACGTCACACTTCACCACTCTATATGGCTGTCAAACATAAAATTACAATGTTTGGGACTGGAGAATGTCTGCCTACCATAGAAATCAATGTATGGGGCTGCAGTATGTCTGCCTAACATAGCATTCAATGTATGGGACTGCAGTATGTCTGCCTAACATAGCATTCAATGTATGGGGCTGCAGTATGTCTGCCTAACAGAGCATTCAATGTATGGGACTGCAGTATGTCTGCCTAACATAGCATTCAATGTATGGGACTGCAGTATGTCTGCCTAACATAGCATTCAATGTATGGGACTGCAGTATGTCTGCCTAACATAGCATTCATTGTATGGGACTGCAGTATGTCTGCCTAACATAGCATTCAATGTATGGGACTGCAGTATGTCTGCCTAACATAGCATTCAATGTATGGGACTGCAGTATGTCTGCCTAACATAGCATTCAATGTATGGGACTGCAGTATGTCTGCCTAACATAACATTCAATGTATGGGACTGCAGTATGTCTGCCTAACATAGCATTCAATGTATGGGACTGCAGTATGTTTGCTTACCTTTGAATGATCAGGATCACAGTAGTCTAAGAGAGAGTCACAGAAGTGATATCCCATGGCCTCAAAGTCTGCCGTACTGAAATGAGTTAGTCTCTTATCACCAGACGTAGAGCCACAGAACGATGCCTTCAACAGAGAACAAGTAGCAATTCATTTCAATTCAAATCAAAGTTTATTCAACACTCTTCATGAAAACATTTAAAACATACAAATACAGAATGGAATGTTAAACAAACAAGATAGTGATAACAAGTAACAATGGCAATTCATGAGAGCATTTGGGATAGGCAGAAAGGAGGGATTCCTTATATGAAAGCCTACCCCTAAACACACACATACAGGAAAAAAAGAAACAAATTAGTTCACAAACCAAGATTTTATCGACCGGAGGATGTTAATTTTACATTTGATCAAGTTTTCTCATTTCATGGACTTGATGGCCAAAGTTATCTCAGATTTTTACAGTCTTCCAGGAGTTAAATCGTGAGCCTGGTACAAAAGAAACTTGGTAATTTTCTTAGATGCTAACCTTAATTGTGTACATTTATATTACTAATGTACATATTCTCATTCTATAGTCTTCAGTATTTTTTAAAGATGTACTCCTTTGAAGATTATTACACTTTAGTTAAGATTCTTGCACTTTTGTGAAGACTCTTACACTGTAATGTGAACTCTAACACCTCTGGTGCTAATTCTTCCACGAATGGTGTGAATTCTTACATCTTTGGTGTTAATTCTTACGACTTTGGCGTTAATTCTTTCCCCAATGGTGTCAATTCTTACATCTTTGGTGTTAATTCTTTCCCTAATGGTGTAAATCTTTATGTCTCTGGTGTTAATTCTTTCCCCAATGGTGTAAATTATTACACCTTATGTGTTAATTTACACCTTATGTGTTAATTCTTTCACCAATGGTGTAAATTTCTACATCTTTGGTGTTAATTCTTTCCCAAATGATGTAAATTCCTACATCTTTGGTGTTAATTCTTACGACTTTGGCGTTAATTCTTTCCCCAATGGTGTCAATTCTTACATCTTTGGTGTTAATTCTTTCCATAATGGTGTAAATTATGTAGTGTACAATGTACGTCTTAGCCCCTGTGGTGTAAATTGTACACCTCTAGTGTCAATTCTTACCTCCATGGTGTAGCTGTTCATGACACCCATCTGCCAGACCACCACACGCCCGGTTCCCTCCTTACTCTTCTGAACCTTGAACTTACAATTGTTGTAGTTAAACTGGGGAAGAATAAAGGAGAAGAAAAAAAAGAAGTTTAATTGCATGCCCTCTTCAAATGATGAATTATTTCATGCGATGTGCATACACCAATACAAGAAATGTAAGGCTAACAAGTTCAAAAACACAGCAACATAATTTGTACATTGGACATGCAGGAATCCAGATCGTTGGTGGGAAAAGGGGAGTGTTCAAAGCTGTTCTAGAAGATATATATTGTCTAGTTTGTCAATAAAACAAACCGTGAATCCAAACTGGCATGTATTTTGTGAGGGAGTACACTTTAAAGGCCGTCTGTACTAGTGTGAACAGGAGGGATTAGACCACCCAGCGAGGTCACTGACAGGTGGGTATCTCATCAACTCAGCTCACATAAGTAAAGAGAATCATGGGGGACCAACAGGCACCGATTAGGCATTGTTTTCTATAAAGAGGGAGCAAGTAGCTACAAGTGGTACAGTGGGGCTTAAACAACAGTTTGTAATCTTGGAGCTATGGTAGGGGTCGAAGAAGATGGTTGAAAATGAGATGATGAACAGGGGGGGGGGGGGGGGGGTGGGGGGGGGTGTTTCACAAAGATCCTAAGTCAAACTTAACTTTAAGTTGGACCTAAAAATTATGGAAAGCCATTTGTAGCCTTATAATATACAAATATACCAAGCTGTGATTAAGAATAGTGGAAATTATTTATCTGAGGAGGGACTGGTATAGTACTATTTTTTCAGAGAGGCGAAGCCCCGAGGAAAAATAGTAACTATTGCTAGTCCCTCCGAAGATATATAATTTCCACTATTCTTACGAACTAAATGCTTGGTATATTTGGTTTATATCACTTCGTTACGATCCGAACGTTTGATTAATGATTGGTTGGCATATGGTTTTTAACTTTATTCTTATGTCACCCACATTGGGCCGGGTATTGGAGAAGTTTGAATTTGTCAATTTAACCTGCGCACAATTAAATTAACGCG
>JAVYIG010007752.1:60000-97788 GCA_035222895.1 Strongylocentrotus droebachiensis
AACAGCACTTTATTCTACTGACTGTATGTAAATTCAATTAATGTTGTACTGAGTTTAATATACTGTAAAAAAAAAAAAACTCATTAGTATTGCTGTGCATAACAAATGATTGTTTCATTGTTATACAAGAATCTTTTCCTAACTTGCAATTTGTCATCGTTTTCTCCTTCATCTTCTCAATGTACTTCTCTTACTGCATTATCATCATTTTCTTCCTTTTTCTTCTTTTTCTTTAATTTTTCTTCATATTTGCTTTTCTTTTAAATGTTGATATTCTTTGTCTTCATACAGACAGTTTTGCCAATTTAAAGTGCAAATGCTGGTCAGGAACCGTTTTAATACCAATATAAGATGATTCACTATTGATTACAGTAATAGAAAACATCAATATTGCTAATTAGCTACCAACATCAGATTTCTTACCTTAGCATCCGGCATCTCACTCGTGAGATAGTCCAGGAATCCTTTCATCATCCAGCTAGCATTGGTCTCACCAGGATGAACACGAGATGTTACTACTACTGCTTTCTTCACCTAGGAATCAATGATGCATAAAATTAAAATAAAGTGGACACCCTCTTTCTGGATATTCTTCTACTAGCAGGAATCAATGTAGCCTCAGCTAGCAATTGACAGACCTTTTTTTCAGCATTTAACAGAGGAATATTAAACCAAGTTGACATACTTTCCCTTTGTTGACAGAGCTGTGTTATGCTCAGAAGATGTTCAGGGAAGTTAAAATGTATGAGGCATATACATGTACTCTTACTAAGAAGACTATTATACTTGTGAAACATCTTTTCAAAAGTTCGTAAACCAAATCGGATCCCTCATGAGGATGAAACAATTGACATATAGACTTATGACTTAGCATTGACATAAAGAGCTTAGCATCATCACAGATGGTGAAGTATTGGTGAGATTATTAGACCACAGTACACTGAATTGTTAGTTAGAATTAAGGCCTAAGATAGACAGGCTTACTTTAGCATCATCTTGGTTAAATAATTAAAAAAAAAGGTAAGGATGAGTATCATGTGCACTGCCTGCTAGTGATCCAAACCGTATGTTGATAGCCAGAAGGGTGTTACTGTTAACTCTATGTTAATACTCAATCATCTGGCACCTGAATATCTTAATGACACCCTCCAAATATATACACCAACTCGTAATCTTCGTTCAGCAACCGACACATGTAAACTTAACATTCCCAAATCTAGACTCTCAGCAGCTGAAAAACGCTTTGCAGTAGCTGCTTCAAAGACATGGAACAGCATCCCTCTTTCCATAAGGGAAATTACCTGTCTTGCCACCTTCAAAAGATCCCTTAAAACTCACCTTTTCCCCCAATGATCTATGTGATATACTTCCTGTACTGTACTTTCTTGTCCTCTTTACATATATTTGTATTTGTAAGCGCTATGGTACTTAAATATTCGATATTATTATTATTATTATTATTATTATTATTATGTCAAAGTATATGAGTCAATGCCCTTCTAGCTCCTAACAGACGATACAGTTATAAGTTAGAATACAAGCTTAATGGAGAGCATAGACAGGCTTACCTTAGCATCATCAGGGTTGAGAGATGGTGAGGTGATAGTGAGAACATAGACCACATTGCCTGCTAGTGATCTACATAGGATCCTCTGCTTGCAATACTTGCTGCGTACACGGTCATTGGTCAGGTTCTGAAGGTAGTCCTATAAAACATGGGAGAGATATACAGTACATTTGAAAAAAACAAATCACTATATATACAGAATTTATTGAAACCTAGGGAAATGTGAGTTGGTCTAGCAGCACGTTCACTTGGTCAGCTCTCTGTCTTCATCTACAAACTGGCTTCAAAACTTATTCATGTCTTTTGGATAAGTTGGTTAACCAGACGTTAATGATCATATTTGATTGATACCGATTCAGCTTCCAACGTGACACTATCTAGAGGTGTCGTGGTCGAGTGGATATGTCATCTGACTGTGGATCACAAGGTCCCTGTTCGAGTCCCGCCACGGCACTAATGCCCTTTGGCAAGACCTTAATCTACATTTGCCACACTCGACCCAGGTGAGCTAAAAGGGTGCCTGGTAGGATTACTCCTTGAAATGCACTGTGCGCTGATAACGGATGCCACAGCTAAAGCTAGGGTAATAATTTCCAAAGCTCTTTGGAAGCGCATGGGGATGTTATATAATGTGGTATGCGCTATACAAGAACTGAATAATATTATTATTATTATTATTATTATTTCTTACCTGTAGGTCTGAGTATGTGTATGGATAGCAGTGAGCAAAGTAGCATGTATCATTGTCATGAGGCACAGTGAAGGTCCATGTCAGGGAGTAGTAGAAGTTACGATCTCCTTTCACATCTTTCCTCCTGCAAGTTCAAAAAACATCCACAAACAGGTCAATAAATATCATGCCTAGGTCGCGGTCGAGTGGTATGATTGACTCTTGATGAGATGGCTAAAGGCTATTATATCCCACATTCTAAGAATCTTGCAATCTGATTGGTCTAAACAAGGTCACATGATCCATGATAGATAATGATCTCCCTGCGATAGGATTTTTGTACAGAATTTTTTTGCTGCTGCCCCACTTGACCTTTGAATAAGGATAGCAAAGTAGGTTACGCGAAATGTCAATGTCAAATGAGCGCGAATCGACTTTATTACATGTAGGACATATGCATGATGTGCTTTGTAAAATCTAGCTGAAGCTAAGCTGTCTGCAGAATCAGTTCTTTTAATTATGTAAAATTCACTTTAAACATACCTTATTGCCGATGTGGGATATAAAACAAATATTAACCTCCTTTACTCGGGCAATGGATACAAACTATCATCGCCTCTGTGATCTCGGGGCTACCGGCCATCATCCCTCGCCTTGTGGCTCGATTAATATTTGCTTACTTCACCTGAGCTGCGGTAAACTGCATGTTTTTCTTTAATGTACTAAAGTGTACTGCACTTCAAACTTTTGTATTTTGAAATGCAAGATATAAGTGAGTTTACGCATGGGACCACTGCTGCACTTGCTATTCATTTCGGACCACAAAAAAAAACACCCTACAGATTAATAAATATCATGATCTTCTGTTTCAAGACATGTGACTTCATTTATGAGGAAATAATTCCAGTAGTTGAGTGGTTGAACATGCCAGCCAATCCTATCCAGGAATTTATCAACTAAATTATTTATACCCCTTGTAAATAACAATATACCAGTACCCATTTTCTAATGATAACCAATACTAATAATGTCTTCATATTAATTTTGAGACCTTGAAAAACATAGTAAAGGAACACACTATTTACAGTGTATATTCATATCACTTGCGAAACTAGTAATTAACTGGTTAATGACTAAGCCCACGCATATGCAGTTAGTTTCCCATAGAAATGTACAATGTGAATAATGATGTAATGCATTAAAGAGCTTTGTTATCATACACACTCATTGATTAAGGAATGAATAAATGTTATACATTAAAAAAATGTAGTCTTGTTAAGCATACCGGTAATAGTGCCAATGTGCATGCAAGTAAGTTTGTGACTAGTTTGCAATATAAAATTATTGATTATGCAAAGCACATTTATATGCACATTGCAGCAAAATTTTGAAGCAAACATGCGACTATTGATATGGAATGTTGATCAATGCAATGCAAAATATTAAAAGCACCTGTTCCACTAGTACATGTATGTGCGACTTACAATATCGTAAGATTAATCAATACAAACTTGAGTTATTTAGCAAAATAAGTGTCTGCATCATCACAGATTGCAAGATCATAGCTGCCAACATTTGGAATTTTCAATTAGTATCATTTAAGTAAAACTGAATATCATGTGCACGAAGCACACATCTATGTCAGACCTGCCAACCTCCAGAGTTCAAAAACTGTATTCTTCAATCCCAAAAGTTGTATTTTACTGACAAAAATTGTATTAAAAAAATTAAAACAAAAATCAATGCCTCTTACATTTCCTACATACAGGAATAATTTTTTGTGTATGGATCATTGGTTGAATATGCATGATTTCGTCATGACTGGTGTGTTCAATGAACCAATGAACATCCCCAAATTGCCAATGTGAGATGCTTGTAGGATACTTACAGGACAAAATTAGCATTATGAAATTCGTAATAATAGAAGGGGGATTCTTAATTTTGTAACAAGGGTGGGAAATTCGTAACAATTACGATTTTTTCGTAACAGTTGGCAGCACCATTTTTTTTCAATATTTGTTCTTATTCACGCTGAAGTTTTAATTCAACTCATTCTAAGGTGTGTGCAAGTATGAATCAATATGTTGGGTGGCAGTATTAGTGATACCTTGATTACCAGTGTGTATGGCGTCAGATCTTATACCACAGACATGAGGATGGTAGAGGATTATGACAAGCAGATATCAGTTTCTGTGCACTTTACTTGATACCGCATGTAACCCAAATAATTACAATACTTGATTTATCACATCTTATCATTGTCAATATCTTACTAAAGGCTGTATAAGATTTTACGATAAAACCATGTGAGGGTAACCCTTTTAACATCTGTTGTTGATTTGTTAATGGACAAGAACTTGTTCTAAAGAAAACTGAACTTTAAAGCAGATCGATGGATTACAGCATTCTCTTAGAATAGTTCTGAAAATAAAACTCTGCTTATTTTGCCAAAGGAAAAATAGGTGCTTGATGTTTAAACAGAATACTCTGTTCTTCGTTAGGGGTACTACCACAAAGTCTCATATTATCTTCTCCCCATTAAAACCTATAAATAACATTTTGCCATCATCTTTGTCACAGTCAAGTGGTTTAAGCACTTGACTTGAAATTCAAAGGTCACAAGTTCGATTCCGACATGGCACTAATGTCCTTTGGCAAGGCATTAAACTACATTTGCCACTCAATACCCAAGAGAGCAATGGGGACCGGGTAGGATGACAAAAGCATTGGTGTTAGTAATTGCCTATGCCCTCACCGTGACGGTGACCATATGGTAGGAATACTCCCCAGGGAGTGAAGATGGTGCACATTGTGTGTGAATGAATCCAATGAACGGGGTAAAGTGCTTAGAGATGGTGCTCTGTATTAAGCGCTATATAAATCCATATTATTATTATTATCATCATGATAGGTGATATCACTGTGATGGTTTACATTCTTAATTTGTGAGTTAGGACTGTTCCAAATAACTGAAATTATATTACCCACTCAATGTTATAAAGCGCAATAGTGTATCGGTGAAGATGGGTGGGATGGGTGGGATGGGGGGGGGGGGGGGGAGCAAGGATGAGAGTTAATAAGCGGTGGTAATTATTGTCAATGAATATTAGAGCAGCAGTATAAAAGTGATGCATGGTGTGCTGGAGGGGGAGGGGAGAGGGGGGAGAGGGGGAAGGGGAAGGGAGTGGGAGGGGGGAGGGGGGTGATTAGAGGATGATTATAAATTGATGTTCAGATAGTCTACTTAACTTCTCTTGATATGTTTCAGCCTGGGTACAAACACAAATCAAAATCAGCACACATAAAAACAAATATAACAAATTACAATATTTAAATAGTTCTACTGCATGTGCGAACCAACTATAGAATACATCTTTAACCCCAGGCAAACTGAAAATAAACTTGGCACACATAAAAATAACATTACAACAATAAGTACCGGTACTGCTATAATTCCACTGAACATGTGAGAACCAATTATAATTGATCTAAAAACACAAAGAAGCAAAATATCACAGGACCTCTGTCTACGACACTTTGTGCAACGTTTAACAATTCTAATAAACTAATAAGTGTCATTTAAAAAAAAATCTTCAGCTACTGAAAATTAGTTTATTGAATGTCATATCAAAAGAATATTATCCATTGCCTTTTTTTCCTATTATAAAACACAAACACAAATCATGGGAATTTCTTAAGCTAAAAAAATGCATGCACATGTGAACTTCCCATCTAAATACCTAATACCACAAAACATTTTACTATGAGATTGTAACTTAAATTGATATTTAGGTATAAACGTCAAGCAGATTTTGGTGTTTCAGAGAATCTTTTGCTTTAGTCCTATTGAAAAGGTTATCTATGTATTAGAGGATGAATTCTTTATCACAATGCAAATACTATTAATTAAAGCTGCAGTATATACTGAACTTCCAGGTCAACAATTGGCCTTCTTTAAATTAGTCCACTGTAGTTAAGCTCACTTTAACTCACTACAATTTTGAAATATAATACATTATCATTATCAGTTTAAAGCCAGAAGGAATTATCTCTGAGTAAGATGATTTGAGTAGGTGCCCTTCTTGCTCCAAACCGATTTATGTTGAGTGACTTACTTGACGTCGTTCTTGTAATATTTGATATCATCTCCAACTCGTCTCCATCCGATGCCTTTGGTCTGTGCATTGCATTCTGAGTACATCAACGGTCTCATACCACTGTTATATAAACTACCAGACTGTGGTATGGAGAGAAAGAGGAGAATTATACATAGTATTACTATACAGTAATTACAGTAAAAAGCCTATTTTATGTCCCACAAACTGTGACAAAATTCCTGTAGAAAGGTCATTTTCATATGCAGCCTCTGTTTTATGGAAATATAGAAACATATGAAAAGTTCAGAAGTAATTTGGAAACATATCTATTTAGCACTTTGTAACATCTCACAATAAAGAACCCAGTGCACCATTCCCACTCTTTCTGTATTCTAATCTGTAAAGCACATAGAGACATGCTATATGCCTATGTGCTATACAAAAACATTCAATTATTATCATTATTATCACCAACAGAAGAATTTTTACTATGGTCATGCCACTAGTGAAATAAAATATGATTGTATATAAGTCAAAAGTACACAGAAAGGGGGGGGGGGGGGTGTAGGGATGTACTGAGTATTGAGATATAAAAATATATTCTACTTTGTTTAAAACAATGTATGCTCGTAAGTACATAATTTTCTTTTGTTTTGCACATCAATAAAAGTGTACAAATAAATAAAGAGCCTACTCCTGGCTCTAAACAGATCTTACCTTCATGAAGTTTGTGATGGTGAATCGATAGCGGACGTTACGTCTTGTGTTATTAAATCTGAAGTAGAACCACTGAGTGTGTTTATGAGTGTAGAGATCATATCTTAACTCCAACTCATACTCTAACTCAGACCTGCATAAACGGAAGAGGATCATTGATAAATGAATAATAATAATTAGATAGATTTATATAGCGCAGCTGTACAAATATATTCTTCAGCACTGACTGTGATGAAAAAAAAGAAGAAAAAAAGTTCTGTACATTATGTAAATGTTAGGTCTTGGTACTAAAGGTTAAAAGTTGGCAGAAACATAAGGTCCTCCCCCTCCCACCCCCCCTGGAAAATAGCAACATATAAATTGGGCTCTAGAGAACATGAGCATGAACAGCCAAAATTGTGTTTTTAAGTCCAAACACCTGTGAATAAAATAGTTGGTATGGAGCTTAATATTCAAGTCACTTTACGTGGCTGTAAAGTAGATGTCACTTTCATGATTAAAGATTCAAAAGTATCTGCTATTTGTTATTGTATCACCTGCTAAGTGCCAGAAGGGAATGAAGTCCTGGGGGGCGTTTCACAAAACTTGTCATCAGTGACAAATGACAATTTGTGTTATAAGCTACTGAAATCCTTGCTTCTGATTGGTTATCAGCAGATTTGTCACTGATTTTTGTTATTTGTCATTGAAAAAAGGCTTTGTGAAACGGGTCCCAGATCTTGATAGAATAAACACCCTTCCGGCTCTCCACAGATGAAAGTTTGAGATGGAGCATGAGAAACACGATACTTACACTTGGATAGCTTTCATGAGGTTCCCACTCTCAAAACGAGATTCAAAGATTAGGGTTGTATCCTCCGAGGACTTCAGCTTGGCGGCTCTTATCATAGGACCATTCCTGTTACCCCCTACACGGGATCGTAAGAACTGAGAGGGGTAAAGAGAAGGAAGAGATTCAAAGATTAAGGTGGTATTATCAGATGAGCTCTTGGTATAAAACGGGATCGTAGGAACTGAGACTCGAAGATTACAATGGTATTCTTAGACAAACTTAGAAAACTTCAGCTTGGCAGCTTTTGCTAAGGGACCATTCCTAATACCCCCTATCGGGATCGCAGGCACTGAGAAGAGTAAAGAGCAAACCAAAGTTCCATCTCATCATTAAAATCCAAAATGAACAGGATCTTTCTTAAAGTGAATAGCAGCAAGGCACATAACATAACAACAACAAATTACCCCCGGTATACAAAATAATAATAATATGGTCCTGTTTACTACGGGTACCCCTATTACAACTGTTCTTCCTGAGGGCAATGCCATTACTATTACCCCCAGTGTTGCCATTAAATACACCTAGGTCGAGAGGGACAAATGTGGATTAAACGCATTGTCCAAGCATCGAGTGAGGATCAAACACGCTCTTCTGAGATTCAAGAGCCTTCATCATAATACCACAATGATATCAATGAACAAAATTAATCTAATCTAAAAGTAATCTATAACTAAAATATTAAATTTATATGACTTACATATTCTTCATGGGTAAGAGGATGATTATAGACTACTCTCCCTTCCCCTTCTGGCAAGGGCATCGGTGTCTTCTCAAAACCACCTGATAATAAGAGACAAGTCAAGAAAACAAAAGTTTTAGAAGAATGTTGAATCCAATTAACTAATACCGAAGTAAAACAAACTGAAGATAACTCAACAGAATTGAGGCATTGGTGTCTTCTCGAAACCACCTGTAGAGTATAACAGCTGTAGAGTATAAAAGACACTTGCTTACAATATATTTTATCACCTGACGAAGTGTTGCAGCGGCTCACAAAATGATCCCTTGTTGACCATACATTGCGAGACAAACAAATGCCACTTGTGATTTTATTTTCGAGATACAGAGATTGTTTAATCAGACGTCTAGATTTGAACCCCATAAACTGAACTAAAATAAATGACTTGCCTTGATTTGTTTTGATACATGAATAGAATTTATGAAATGTTCAACTTGAGAGGGGGGCGTTTCCAAAACTGGTCTTTACCTTTAAGCATTTCAGATAGATTTAAACCAGAGGTATGTACATATATAGGGCTTGGGGTTCAGTAGGTTACAAAATGAAACTTATATGACTCCAACTGGGCTAAGCTGACTTAAACTTGAATTGGGGAATGGAGAGGAGGCATAGAGAACTTTTTTTAATATTCAGAATGACTTGATTTTTTTTAATACATATAAATGAAATTTATGAAATGTTGAACTTGACGATTACTTACTTGGTTGAAAGAATGGTTCATTCTCTGTAGGGACATCATCAACATGAAGCACAGTATCACGGAGTACTTCTATATCAGCAGGCCTAGCATTGGAGACAATGGGAAGTAAAAAGTTTAAATATTTCATTTAATTTAATTTCATTCATTTTTCCACAATCCAGTTAAAGGTAATACAAAGTTTTGGGAAATTTTGAAAATTGGCTGGATAGTGATTCTTTACAATTTTGATATATTTGGATGCCCCTGTGAATATATTAAAAGCACTAAAAAATTTAGCCCCTAAAACACTTCTGCTTTTGAGGAAAATTAAATATAAAAATTTACTGGTGCTCCCGGTAAATTTGGATAAATTTCAAATAGCGCCTATAGCCATACACTGGTAGCTGCGACCATGAAAATATCAGGGTATGTAATTGTGATATATATTTTCAAACGGGAAAAGCTAATCGGTCAATTTTAGTCCAGAAACATTGTTTTATATCTAAATTAATATCTTGACCTTAAGAGGGAGCTATACAACATAAACAGTTTATTATTTACAATTTCATCACTTTAGACTTGATTTCCGCCGCGACAACGATCACTGAATATTGTATGATTGCAATTGTTCATTTTAACCAAATTCATGACCCCATACCCAAACTTTGTATTACCTTTAAAAAAGCATGCAAATACAAAAAAATGTACACTATAACATACAAAGGAATACAAACATACAAAGAAAAACAAGTGAGTGACAAAGGGGAAAATATACGATATACAGTTTCTCAAAAGATTTCTTCAATATCTCATCCTATTTCTAATGGATTAAATTATGTCGTTTGAAATCAGGAATTTTTAAAAGAAAGGTAGGAATCACAGATGTGCACTTTAAGGAATTTAACAAATTGAGCCCAAAAGCATATACAGTATCAACAAAAGTAAACATAACATACAAATACAATTAATATCTGTGTGAAGCTGCTGAAGCATCAGTGATACTTTTTCATTCTCCCAAAGACAATCAAAGCATACTGATCAGGGCCTCTTATTTCTTTGAAAGTATATTAGCATTTCTTGTTTATGCACTTTGTATCAAATGAAACTGCACGTTATAAATGTAACATTATTATTGATATTATTGAAATACAATGACAATTTATAATACAGCTCTACAACTAAGAGAAAAAGAGAGTCATGCCAAGTTGACAAATCAAAGATGATCAATTTACTCTCTGTAAATTCACAAAGCTCTCACCATCTTGGTGCTTGCTGGGGTCCAGGCTCCTTGGCCAGGGCATACAGGTTCCGAGGCTCACGCAGCTTTGGCACCTAACATCACACACAGAAGGTATGAACATCACATACTGTATGTGTAGTTTACATTCTAAACAGTATTGCAATCAGTCCTTAGGGATCTTAGAGATGTTGAATAATCACAGGTCTCCAAAGAAGAAAGATGTGATAAAAACCTTAAGGTGCTTTTTTCCCAGAGGTCCAAGGATTCTTGATATTATTTTTTTACCAGTACCATAACAAAAAAACTTAAAACAAAAGACAAAAAATTAAATTAAAAATTAATAAATAATTAAAGATTTACAAGAAGATTTAAAGCTGTAACCTTGCCTCTACCGAGATTTTTCAAGCTAGGGAAACTTGACATAATACCACAAAAAATATGGTCATTGGAAAGAAATTAATAGAGACCCATATATGCATGTATTTTCATAACATCCACTCTATAGAAAGTCATCAAAGTGTGGGCAAATACTCATCAACAAAAATATTATTATCAATTGAGATGAAAAATAGCATACACTGTAGATAGTTGATCAGAATCATACCACTTGATAAAACATACATTTAATAATGATGTACAAATGGTACACTGTAGGTGATGGGGGATGTCTACTTGTGTAAAAGCATGTGGAAGAATTCTTACCATCTTTCCTGCACTGTAGTTGAAAACGAGTTGAGTTGTACGCTTCTGTTTTTCTGCTGCGTTATCTGCAATTTAAAAAAAAATGACCCCAAACGTTAGAAATACTATCTTAATTTATGTTGTTTTCTCTGTGGTCTCCATGGGCCCGTTGCATAAAATTTACCATTGATGGTAACTTTGCCATCAATGGCAGCTACCATGGTAACAGGGCTCAACAGCCAATCAAAATCAAGGTTTCCATGGTAGTTACCATCGATGGCAAAGTTACCATCAATGTAAGTTTTGTGCAACAGGGCCCATCATGTCTAACAAATTCTTTTTTTTTTCATGTACCGGTATCTAAAATGAATTTTATCTTTCTTTAATATGTGCACTGATATCTCCCACATATTACATAATACATTCACTACATACTGATAGTACTTTAGCTAGGGGGAAAAAATAAAAAACAACTTTGCAATGTCTGTAATTTTTGATTAAATTGTAAATATCATTTCTACTACATTATCTACATCCTAATAAACTTTGTAAGAGGTATCAGAGTACAATACATACATATATCGTTTTGAAAAGAAAGTGAAATATATGTATTCTACTCCAAAAATGATATAAATACAACAATAACAACAAATACAAGTAGATGGACAAGACCAACCAATAAAAAACAAAACTAAACACAAACACGGTACAACAGGTAGTACCGGTATGTAAAATACCACTTTCACGGTTCAGAAAAATACCTGAACTGATTTGTAGATGCATCAAGTCTTTTACTCACTCTTATAGTTTTTCAAATCCCATCACATTTGGTGATAAAATCACTTTTAAAATGATCACAGTTCACAGAGCATCATCATGATCATCATCATCACAGCGTATTAAAATGATTAATATTCCATGCAAGACACAGACAGCCATAAGAATCCTGCCTTACGAAAGAGAAGCGCTTCCTAACACCTTATGCGATCCAGTCCTGACGTACATACATGGACACACATTAAGAGTGTTCTCCTAAAGGCATCTACAGCATCAACAGAGGACGGCTCCAGCACGAAACCTTCTTGAGCTACAAAGAGCAGGTGCTTCATTCATTCTTCATTCAGAGAGCAAGCAGGCGCTAATGAAAAGCCGGGTCAGTTTAACACCCCCGGCCACATTATGACATCACAATGCACATTCTAACGCTGCCATCAACGATGGGATGACATTAAATGGATGATAGTCTCGTTGCTATGGACAACTAGTGATGCCCATCTTAATTGAGAATCCAGTGGAGGATGGGAGTTTATGTCCTTGGGGAGAGATCGCATCCCCATACTTTATGAGGACGTTTGTTTTTAATTGGTTGACGGGGTATCAATCTATTATGCACTAACAAATTGGCTCTACATGCAATTATCTCTCACTCTGCCCTCGTTAATATGCGCATGCAAGCATGAGTGATAGCTCATTACATGCTTAATGTCAAGGCAGGTATATATTGACTGATTGATAACAAATAAATTATTCTTTTGAGTCAAGCTATTAAGATGCGTAGTACTTAGAACAATTATCCTTTCTCGTTAACTTTTACATCCCCTTTTTTCTCTCTGTACCTCTCTCTCTCTGTATCTCCCTCTCCTGCCAACTCTAACTCTCTCTCTCTCTCTATCTATCTACATGTATCTCTCTCTCTCTCTTGCTTCTTTTCTTGGCTGCCCCCTCATTCCCTCTTCATTGTGCTTTAATTCACATGTACACCTGTATACTGCTTTCTGTATTAAACCACCTGGCATTCATTAATTTAGGTCAATCATTAATAATCATTATACTTTTCTTCTGATTTTTCCCTTCTTTTTTAAACTCTCACTTCTTGTCTTCCTCAATCTCTTTTCTTTATTTCTACTCTACACACCAGTTATACCACCCCCCCCCCTCCCCCTCTCTCTCTCTCATCTCCGACAACCCTGTGTTTTCTGTTTATAACATAATAATATTACATTTAGAGAGTGCCTTTTTCATTAGATACAAAGCACATTATAAACAGAAATACAAACAAAGAGAGAGAACATTATCATGTTACAAGGCTCACATTAATTACATACAGAGAAGAATAATCACAACAAATTAGAGATTAGAAAAGATATGTTTTCAGACACCTCTTGACAGATGTATTATTGATTTATTTGTCCATCTTTCTCTCTCCTCTTTTATTCTCTTTCTCTCTCTTCTTTTATTCTCTTTCTCTCTCCTCTTTTATTCTCTTTCTCTCTCCTCTTTTATTACTCTCTCCAACGTGTTCGATGCAAACCAATATTGATCTTCAACACATTGCATTTGAATGGAGAATACATTTTACGACCCAATGTACATGTACAAGTACAAGTCAAGTCAAAGATGCACATACAACAACACTGTGACAAAGGATAAGATAAATATGTAAATGTCCATTATACTTAGTTAGAGAGAGTGTGTACAAGTAGTGTTCCAATCTCTGTTTCATGTTTGCCTTGAATCAGAGCTCAAATGTGTGCATTCGCACTTAAACTTGTGTTCTTCACATATCACAAGTGTCTGCAGAAACACAAGCTACAATTTATCTACCAGGGATGAAAGGAGACCAACACAATACACTCTCCCTTCAAAACAACCACCTTGTAATATTGATTAGCATCCTAGCGCGGACTCTGTCTCCGAGCAGTCAATTATTGATTACCTCCTACCTCAAAGGCTCTCAGAAATCTATCAGCTGCCCTTGCTAACCAACACAATCAAAAGAGACTCTGAAATTAGGTTAACTGCACAAAGAAACCACAGCCAGCATTGTTTAGGTACATTGTAGGTGATTAATACAAGTACAATATCAGCATCCAGCCTCAATTGTTAATTGTTGGTAAACTGCAAAGTCAAAGGGCAGGACAGTGGGATCTATTATGAAGATGGTTTGAAACTAAGGCATTAACATGTAATCCCATAAAACGAGATCAGTTTATGTGGTCTTGGTGTAACTTTGGGATTTGTTATGATTCCCTTGTCACTTTAATGAAAACATCATACATTGTATCTTCTCTTCAATGTAAATTTCACAAGTGAAACAAAGTAACACTAAATCTTTAAAAACCAGCAAATGTTCTGGTATTATGACAACCTGACACGTAAAGTTAGAATGAGACTATGAGAGGTTGATGTAAGGGAGAAAGAGAGAGAGAGAGAGAGAGAGAGAGAGAGAGAGAGGGGGAAAGAAGGAAGAGGGAGAGAGAGAGAGAGAGAGAGGGGGGGGAGGAAGAGAGAGAGAAAAGAGTGAGAGAAAGAGGGAGAGAGATATATATATAGAGAGAGAGAGAGAGATATATATAGAGAGAGAGAGAGAGAGCAATAAAAAGAGTGGGAAGGTAGAATGAGAGAGAAGAGCTGGAGAGGTGAGATATATTGTTAGTCAGTAAGACTGTGAGACACAGGGGAAGAAGGGAACAGATCCATTTCAAATAATTGCAGGAACTCAGTTGTACACAATACAGTATGTCAGGAAACAAACGAATGGTCTATCCCACTTTCCACCTTTTTTGAAAACATAACGCATGCTTAATAGTGCACCAATTAAGAAACCCCCAGGATATGGCAGTAAAATTTAACATCAGATTAGGCCGATATTATTGATTAATTTTTTTTAAATGAAATACCAATATCTCCTTAGTGATAAGTCCCCTTCTTGAAAATTAATCAACCATCTTGGTACAACTATCAACAAAGATAGAAATACTGAAGCTCTATGTATAATTCTTGAGTGCAATTATTATATAATTAAAGGAAACCTCACCCCAAAGAATCAGTGTAGGTATTCTGATAAATGAAATGTTTTCCTGCTCTTTGATGTAAAATATTCCTTATGAAAGTGCACCAAGCTTTAATTGGAGAGTCTTTTTAATTCACTATCAAATGGTTTTCAATGAGGGTAAATCATAGATGAGAAGGTTACAAATTATATGTGGGGAAAATATTTAACAGGGGAACAATAGTATCAAATTTATCTAAAATACTAAAATATAGCAGTTGACAAATCTATTTCATTTATGCGAAACCTTCGTCCCAGAAGAGCACCAACTTATTCATGCAATTTGCTACTGGCAAGTGTATTACAAAGGATAATAGCAGGTGAATGAAATACTTCATCACCACACACACCTGGGAAGGAAGCACCATAAATGTTAATACATTTACTTGATAAACGACTTTGCTTAGTACGTCACGTTATCAAGAAAATGGTGATGCCCATGCTGCGCTGAGAAACTGTACACTATTCTTGCTTTATGCCCATCTCATACACTTTCATGGAAAATCTTGAAGATTAAAGCCCCACTGTACTACTTGTAGTTACTTGCTCCCTCTATAGAAAACAATGCCTAATCGGTGACCATTGGTGACTATATTGGTCCCCCATGATCTTCTTTTTCTTATGTTAATTGAGAACTGGGTTGATGAGATAGCCACCTGTCAGTGACCACCCTGTATGGTCACCCCCTCCTAGCCAAACTAGTACAGACGGGCTTTCATAGGAAAGAATAGTAAATCTCTCAGAATAAGTAAAGTTATTTCCTTGGGTGATATCTCTTTCTCCCTTTGAGAGATGGGCGTGTCTTCAATCAGAGCTAGAGCACATGTGTAAAAATATATATATTTTTCAGCCTTGTGTGAATTGTCATAACAATGGAACACCTTCATCAAAATGTAGGTTGCCTAGCAACTGCATTCAACACCACTCTTTGAGAGTGAGTGGTGGTGATGCATGCATTTAACGCATAAAATTAATCAACTCAAGAGACGTGTGTTAAAGTGAAGGTATGCATAGCTCAAGATGTCCTGGCAGTAAGCTACCATCAGAGGGGGCAATTATTCTTATCATATATCCTGTTGAGACCATGTTGAAAAACCCATCACAGATATTTTCAAATGACTCTCTTCCGCTGCAATGCATTCCATTTTGAAGTGAGCCACAAGAATAGGATTAATTAGGGTCATCAATAATCAAATGTAGTAATTAAATACAAAAAGACTTCCTGGAAGTGCAGTAGTAAATATACATTATAATGCTAATCTAAGTTGTGTGATAATAATAATAGTTGATTAGTACATGTACATTTAAAATTTTAAAAAATTCATTACTAAATATTTATGAAGCGTTATTTGCATACTTGATGAATTATCAACAGTGATATGAATTTAGCCCAAAACATATGAAAACTATATTTTATTTTTTTAAATGACAAAAAAATTGCCTTTATGACAAATATAGAACAAGCAGAGAAAGAAAAAAAAAGCAGAGTAAAGAATAAACACAAACAGAGAAAGGAAAAATGCAATCAATGAACAACACAGAACATTTGCAGAACAAGGAAATACAAATCAAAGAAGATTAAACAGCAAACAAACAAACAAAAAAACAAATGCCAAAAACAACTTGAACCAAGAAATGTAACAAATCAAAAGAAACACCATAGTGGGCACTGGGCGAATAACATCAAATTTTGATTTTTGAGAGATCATTTCCTTTAATTGTTTATTCATTCCTTTATTAATATTCTATTTCCTTTGTGGTGGAAGCGGAGGATCAGGGAAGATATAATATTCATACAGTACTACACTTTTGACAAGAGGAGAGAAACTACTGTGAGACAAAATGTGAGGGATTAATTGCTTTGGGTTAGGGAGAAATATTAAATTAAGAGACAAGATGACAAGTAATAAATAGTTTTCATTAAGACAGAAACAACTAATCTATTTTTCTAGGTGGAAAGATATTTGTGTGATTTTCAAGTAATTTGCTTTTGCTTGATACAAAAATATTATAATAGGGGTGCACTTATTGACATCGTGGATGTAAGCACTGTAAATCCAAAATATCTTTAACACTAGTGACAAGTATATGCTTTTGCTGAGGTGATCTTTAGTGAGAGAGACAAATAATTTTGGTTGACGAAGAGATGTTAATGTGCACGAAAACAAATGTATTTTACTTGACTCAGACTCAACCAGATAATTTTTGTCACCATCTTTAGTAGTTAGAGACAAATAGTTCTGGGCCCCGTCTTACATAGAGTTGATATCAATCGCAACAATGTACATAAGAGATAAGAGACTGCAAACTTTCGATTGATTGGAGGACTTATGATTGATTTGGATCAATCGCAAGTCTTTGCAAGACAGGGCTCTGGTAAAGGGAGAGATACTGTTAGTGTGCATGAAAAGGAATAGAGTGCTTTTCTGGACTCACCCAAATCATTTTTGTCATCATCTTTGAGTGCCTGGTTCTCATAATCCGTATCAGACGCCCCATCACTCAGCTCATAACCACTCGCTCGGTCCCATGCCTTCAAAGCTTTGTTTGGTGTCCGGTAATTCTCATTCCGACCTAGCACCAAACAATGTGGGTGTGTGTGTGTGTGGTTAGTGCACACAGGATGAAAAGATGTGTACAGACTTAGCAAAGGAGGAGGAGGATTATTATCAACTGAACACCATTATAGCATAACAAGCCCAGTCTAATTCTAGCTGTGCAGAATTGAACTTTTTTCTTCTTCTGAAGTTGCAGGCAAACTTTGACTGAAAATTGCTGTCAGAATGTCAACATTTTAGGCAGTGGAGTTGTGGCTACATGTAGAGTGTATGAAGGATAAACTACTGGCACTACCACTGTACATACATGTAGTTCAAGCATGCATACATTTGCATGTACATGTATTTATGACTATTGTTGCACCATAAAGTCATGGTTCTAGCAGTCAATTTGTGCCTGAAACTTTAAGAAAATGGTATTCTGATATAAACTATACATGAAAAGAATCAGGTGGTGTGCATTGGTGCGTTATCAGAGACAACCTCAAGGAAAGAACATATCAGATGCTGAACAGGCATAGACTTGGTTCCTTTATATTTGTTTTCATATTTTTTTCATATTTTGTTCTAGTTCAAATGGTCCTACAGAGCGGCCTATGGTAGAGTGAGTGTGCAGTGACATAGTACACAAGTCACAAGCAATTCAAACTCTACAAGCTTACAATGCCATAGAAAGATTCTAAGTACAGTATTTACAAATAGACTTAAACATAGCAGGATGAAAACAGAGATGACAAAAGAATACAGTAAATAGGCCAACATACCTCTTGTAGGCAGAGTTTGTGGTTGAATTATTAAACATGCTACAGTGACAATTACTCCAGCAACAATTTTTAACACAAGCTAACTTCTCTACTTCAATTCTTGACCTAACACTATAGTAAACCCTTTATCTCATCTGGCAAGATCCCAACAAAAAGTAAGTCCTAACCCTAAATCGTTAAATGAAAGTAAGGAGCAACTATTTTAAATGTCAGACCACCTCAGTCACACCTTTGCTATTCCTATTTCTTGATATCAACAAATGGATTCTTGAAATCAAAAAATGAATATTTGATATCAAGAATTACCATTGTTTTACATGTACAACAGAAAAAAATTCTTGATATCCCGAAATAGGAATACCAATGTTATAACGGCTTGCCATAAATATGCAGCAATACACAAGCCAAATACGCAAAGGTGTGACTGAGGCATAAAGTTGATCTGGAAGTTTATGAAGTGAGAAAGCTTACCTGTGTAATAGCCATAGTGCTTGAGATGATTCCTCATAAAGCTCTCATAAGGATTCTGGAAAGAAGAATATTTGTGATTCATAAAGTTGTTGGAAAGTATGCATGGATTGCATGGCATGGTGACTTGTTGAGTAATACCCCCCCCCCCCCACCCTCATGGGCCATATTATTACATGTTAATTGTCAGTCCATTACATTTTTAGTGTACAATACCGCCCAGAAGTTATTGGGCATGCGTGATCGTGAAACACGATAGGACGTTAGCGTGATTGTAGGCGGGTTTTATCGTGTTTTTATCGTGAGAAACATCGTGATTTGTATTCATCAACCTTTTTTCCTCAACTTGATCAACTCGCTAAATCCCCGATGCATATCGTGATATTTCCTTTTAGTTTGTTATTATCACGATAGAACTGCGCACAGCATGCTGTATTTATACGCTTGCTGAGCCTGCGCATCCTCAAACATACCGATGCGCGCTTGCCACTGACGTCACAATCACTTGATTATTACATCACAAAAGCGTGAATGAATGCTCTTTTCATTCCATGCATAAATACACGAGACAATGTGCTACGGGGAATGTTTGGGATTGCGCATGCGGAGAGAAAGGTTATCCGATGAGAGAAGTGCAGAAACCAAGAACCAGGTGTCTTGGCCTTTCCCACGATACGACATCTTTTTTTTATTTGAGGGGGGGAGGAATGTTTGGGATAGCTCATGGCAGAGGAGATCCGAGAGTATAAGAGTTAGACCGAAAGCTTCAGTCTCTAATATCGACGGCTATTCCGCTTATGTTTAATCCGAGAAAGGACTTGTCGTTAACATTATTTGTTGTGCAGCCATCTTGATTTGAGTTAATGAATGCTCTTTTTTTTCCGGACGTCCGATACCTACATGTACGTAGGAGTCAGCACGGCTTGACCCGGTGATATTTTGATATTCATAAACGCGTGATCTAATTCGCCTAAATTTCGCCATTGCAATTACTTGATTAAAATTGTAAGAATTGTAAGAAATATACATACTTTCTTATGTCCGATTTATTGATCGGAAAATTAGATCTAAATAAGGAAAAACGGGAAGAAAAGAAAGGCTCACCCCCCCCCCCCCCCCCCCCCCCCCCCCCCCCCCGTCGTGCGAGCCGTAAGGGTCACCGTCTGTGTATGAGGAATGTTGACAAATGTAAGATTTATCAAAGAGTAATGACCCATATCAGACGGTTATTGCTGTCTAATCGAGAGTATTCATCATTACATGTACATATCAGATCTAATATGTGGGTAGAATCTTAGAATTTATGGATAAATGCGGCTGTTATTTCTAGAAGAATTATGTGTATGTTGTGAGATTTTCAGGAAGGCATGAAGAATTAAGGGAAGAGGAGAGAAGAGGCGGAGGGGTACTGTTAGTGTGACAGGGACAGAAAAGAAAGAGGGAAGGGAGTGAAGAGTGAAATATATCAGACAAAGATAATTAAGAGAGATAGAGAATTGAAAATTAGGGCAGGTCCAAGCTATTGTCCCCTCTGGGGGTCAAATTTCATCTTTATATATATTTAACAAACTATACCTCATTTTAAAGCTGAAACTATGAATTTTATGAATCTGATAAAAAAAAAAAAAATTATCAAAATACGAGTGCCAAGGTCACGAACTTCGATTTTTATTAATTAGCGTGACGTACGGGACATTACATTTTTATTTTTGTATCTCGTTTGAATTATTTGTTTAAAATTAAATATCTCAGGACTTGTAGACCATCATGCTAGAAAATAGGAAAAAAATATAAAAACTTTCAAAATTAATTAATTATGCAAATGAGGTAGGTTCCAAAGTGTGATGTCCCGTACGTCACAATTTGATCATAATTTGTTTAATTTTAATTATTAAAATAATTTTTTTTTTTAAAGATATTCTAGGAAGTTCTAATTTAGATGAATACTTAACAAAAAACAGGTTTAACAAAAATTACAAAAATTCTGTGTTGATTACATAATCAAATTAAGAAATGTGACGTACGGGACAACCCCATATAAAACCAATGCAAGATGTGAAAAAGGAAATGACCAAAAGGAGAATATATACTGTGTTAGGAAACTTGTTGTCTACAGGGATATATGAACATTCCAACTTGGTCCCTTCTAGGAATTTACTTGTTTGTACTGAATTTGATGTAATTAGTCTTCAAGCCAGACCCCTGGTATTATCAACTTTGGTATTTTGCCAGTTGATGTCCCCAACATTGGCAGGATGCTAAATATGTAAATCGTAATAGTGTACAAGTTCCTGGAATGAGTCTAATGAAATTATATGGTAGTAGATGCACCAGAAGCTGGCTTTTACAACTCATAGATGCTGCAGGTAAGAATCTTAGCACATGTATGCTATCAAGCTCTCCATGTGAGGTTTTTTTGATATTCTATTTAAATGTCATATATGATGGTAAAGGATTACAGCATACACTGTACATGTTATGGAGCCAGCTTGGGAACTTTGATCTCCTAAAAACTAAATCATAACTTTTAAGGAAGGATAGCCTTTTTGAGTATTTCACACTCTCACCCACTTAAGATTTGTATCACTTTTACACCCATGCATTTTTGTTGATTTTGCTTTAATCTTTTGAATTGTGGAAAAGGTCACACAAACCTTTAGGGTTTTAATTTCTTATATCTGGTGGTGTTGTCTTTAATCAATACAAAATACATTCAAGATTTATATTTTTGTATCCATCTTTCACAAACATGTAGGCTACATTAATGTACATCAAAATTCTTGAATATATGACAGCAACATATGTTCAGCATTATCTTTGAATTCCTTCTATGATATTACTATCAGGTAATTCAAACAAGCTATGAAGAAAAGACTTCATATTTTTAATGTATCTTTGTTCACAAACACTTAGAGCATAAGAAATGTTCTCTGACAAAATATGATGTGCCGAGTGTGCCCCTGTGTTTCAAACAACTTTAAATAAAAGTTTTCAAGTTCAAGTTCATCTTCTTCATTAATTATTATTTAAAACATTTTGCAATGTTGAATGGAATGGATAAAAGAAATGAGAAAAGAAGCATGACTGCACATGATAGATGGGTAAATGGAATAAAAATGGTAATTTAGTGTGTATAAATATATTAATTCAATTTGTTTTCTTTGTTAAAGTAATATTTGTATTGATTTACCCCATAAATTAACACAGAGGATATTAAGTGATGGTCAGAGGATCTAATTGGGTTCTAAAACACTCTAATTGTCACTGATTTAAGTTAAAATTGTTCACATTTAACAAATTTTGACGAAAATTCTTCATTTCAATGCATTTTCCCATAGGGAAAAGTTGTCCCGTACGTCACGTGTCCCGTACGTCACATACACACATTTATGTTTTGGTATATTACATAATAACGAAAGGTCAGAAAAATATGGTAATAGTTGTGATTAATGCTTGATTCCATAATGAATTAAGATATCATTACCATAAATCTCATAACTTAATAAATTCAGAGAACTTTTATGATGAACTTATTTTTGAAAAAGTCAGAAATTCTCTGGTCCCGTACGTCACGCAGCACATTAATTACATTAAAAATTAATTTATGAATTGGTCAGAACTAAAACTTTCCACAAATGAACTAGCCCATAATAGCCACAGACTCATACCAAAAGATAGCCATATAAATAATGTCATCCATTGTTATTTCTTGTTTAAAGTCTCTGAATGTCCCGTACGTCACAAAGCAAATAGCTTGGACCTGCCCATTAACAGAATAAATAAAGGATCCGTAACTCCAAATAAATAAAAAAATATTATTATTTTATTCATTCATAATACCAATCGGTTGACCCTGTCCCTACACATTACAAATTTTGCCACAGACCGCAAACGGCATTTTCATAAACCAGTATTATCAAAAACAAAAGCAACGCGATCTCGATCAGCCAATGTACCTCGTGGTCCACAAAGTAGTTGAAATTTGATATGTAGTGCGCGCGCTCAGGGATTCCCGGAATTGGAAAACCCCTCGATCTCGATCTCCATTTTATGACATTCAGTTTGCATGCAAGCTAAATACATGTACACATACCTGGGTTGGCAAGCTCCCGTAATCAAAATTGGAGTAATACATAAGGAAATAACAAAGAAATACACGAGGATTGAGGACAAAATATAAAATGATAGAAAGAAATCTAAGAAAAACATAAAGTATTAAAACACATTTACGAAGGAATAAACCAGAAGAATGATTAATAATGATAATAATAAATAATAACGGCTTAAAGGTACTATGTCCCTTTTGCAGCCAACCTCAAATGCTGTAGAACTTTGCAGGAATTATGAATATGTCATGTATGTCCTATCTGTGAAATTTAAACGTTAGCAGTGTCCTCATATTCAAATTATGCAAGGAAACCCGTTTACTTGCTAGACTTCACTGTCAGACACTATTGAGTGACTGACTGGCTTTTCTTCTTCTTTAGTAATAACATACATGAAAAGAGTTGTAAAGGGTACATTAGCATTTGTCTACATCAATAACCCACTTCTTGTGATGGCCAAGATTAAACTGATTGAATCTTTGCGCAGCATAAAACGTATGACCATTCGGTACAATTGTCTGAAAATCAAGACTATTACTTTTGGGCTCTATAGCCCTAAAGTCGATTTGACAACTAATAGTCGTTATTTTCCCGCTTAAAGACATTTTCAAGCCCCACTTTTTTTAGGGAAGTTCTAAATTAGTATTATCTTTCAAATGCAGTTGGAATTTAACTTTTTCATTTTTTGGGCCTGCAAATGGGACATAGTACCTTTAACAAAGATCTACATATGGTAAGAAATAAGGATAAACAACAAAAAAATGATTGATCGAATTGATAGCAAGAAAAACAAGGAATTAAACAAAGGGGGTGATTGTGCAAGGGGGTAATTCTCCTTGAACCGTAAGGAACAAGCGAAGGGAATACATACATACACATATTTATATTTCGAGAAAAGGTAAAACAAAGAAATAAAAAACAGAAAAGATGATGAGGTAAAGATTTAAAAAGTGCACGCGCTTAGTTTCTCTCGAAGGTTCAATCATCACTACTATGATCACGTGATCTTACGGCGCGAACATGATCTGTTTATACTAACTTCTGAGATAACCACATGTTGCCAGACACCTTGACTCCAAACCCATTGTTTAGAAAGACTTGAAACATAATATGAAATGTACGCAAGCTCTCTTGTCATTTAAACATTCAATTCATTGGCGAAAACATTAGAATTTCCGATTGATGAAGTTCTCTACTGTTTCGTGTGTCTATTTTCTTTTCCTTCTTTTTTCTTTTCCTTCCTTTTGTTCTCCCCTTCTTTTTCTTCTCCTTCCTTTTCTTCTCCCCTTCTTCTTTTTCTTCTCCTTCGTTTTCTTCTCTCCCTCCTCTGCTTCTTCATCCTCCTCTTCTTTTTCTTCTCCCTCCTCTTCTTTTTCTTCTCCTTCCTTTTCTTCTCTCCCCCCTCTGCTTCTTCATCTCCCCCTTCTTCTTTTTCTTCTCCCCCTCCTCTGCTTCTTCATCTCACCATTCTTCTTTTTCTTCTCCTTCGTTTGCCCTTTGTTTAGAAACACGTGAAACACATTTTGAAATGTACGCCTCTCATTCAATTCATTGGCGAAAAAATTAGAATTTCCGATTGATGAAGTTCTCTGCTTGTTTCGTCTGTCTATTTTATTTTATTTTTAGATTTACTCTTCTTCTTTTTCCCCTCCTTCCTATTCTTTTCTTTTCTTTTCTTCTCCCCTCCCCCCCCCCCCCCCCTGCGTCGCCAATGATACGAGTTTGCTTTTAAAATTATCATTTATTTTATATCCGATTGCGAAGCAGCAAACCATAAATGAATTGAATGCAACATCAGGCAAATTAATTATAAATATTATTAGCGCAAATAAACGTTAGAGGGACTAGAACAGGAGCTATTATTGTAAAAATGTCCACAAAAATAAAACACAACTTCGCGAATGATAGTGATACGGGTCTGCTTTTAAAAATAAAATCTATATCATATTCTAATGCGAAGCAGCAAACCATGAATGAATCTAAAAGGTTGAAAGGGTTGTTTTAATTCTTAATCTTAAATTGACTAACTATCTCTTAACAAATAATTGCGAATGTTAATCAAAGCCAAAGGCTGGACATACGAGAACATAATGAAATGCATCATCTTGTACTTTGAGATCACATATGGAACACAATTCTACAATTTCTAGAGGCTGACTTTAGTGACGGTCAGGTGCAGATGGCAGGGCAGCTTACTATTACCACATCGATATTTACAAAGAGATGTTCTATCACTGAAATCCAACTTTAACATATATTCTTCCAAACCGATTACCTGTTTAAAAATTCTGTAATTGAAACATGAACTTCATGAACTTCATCGTTCCAGTTTTGCAAATCAATGTCATTTAATCTACGATCCAATTTGTTTTCTTCCTTTCCAACATCCAATTTTTTAACATCGCCATCGTACAAAGTAATTATAAATGATAAAAAGAAAAAGAAGTGTGAATGACCTAGTTTTCAATCTTCGGTTAAAAATGTCATTGAATGTTATCTTTGTTATTTACGACGTGTCAGCCGAGGGGAGCCAGCTCTCAACGCATGTGGCAGACATAATCCTACTGTTTATTTCTCAAAAGTAAATGTACGTAAATGTCTCCCTTAGTATTATTTCGCTAGCCTGCGCTCCCATCAAACATTTTTCTTTCTCTCTCTCTCCCTATTACGTGTAGTCCCCCCCCCCCCCCCCCCCTCGTGAAGATACTAGTGGGATTTCCTCTCATCTCTCTTGCTCTCCAAATACGTAGGTCCATGCTCTCACCCTCTTCTTTGTCACATTTCTCCACCCATGAACGTTTTCGTCTAGTGTCGATGAATAAGGAGTGGAAGTAGAAAGGTGTACGGAAAATAGACTAACGTATTGGTGTCTTGCCTACTTATATTTAGTCAACCCTGTTAAGTCGATAATTATCCTTTTTTTTTTTTCCCATCCTGACCTCGATCATTACTCCTTTCCTTCTCGAATAATATCTTCATCTATCTCCAGCTCAACACTACCTCCCTCTCAATTATCTCTTTCTCTCCTACATGTTTTCCTGTTAATTCAACTCTGGTCTAATCCACACTCCGAAGACAGTTACAGTAATTGATCCATGCCATTTTTACAGATTTTATTATTTATCAATCATCCAATGCCGTCGACTAAAAATGTTTATTTACGCGTGTTTTGGTAACCTTGGTTACTAGTCCACCTGGCAACTTTTACGCGTGACCAGTAGGCAAGACTGTACATGATTGGACGTTTTCATTTTTAGGGGTGGAGACCCTTCTTACGGCAGTCTTGTCAGTGATACTGATAGGGCAAATGAAAGAATCTGATCGCGTGCATGTTTTCTGAAGCGACGATCTTGGGAATATTTTTTTTTTTATTTGGTGGAGGTTGAATTGAATTGAATTGAATTTATTCACCACTTTCATGGTTGTGGAATGAGATATGCATATCTGGAGTAGGCGAACAGAAAATATGGCAGTGAAAATGAAAGGTATTGTGCTCACAATTATATTAATTTCAATGAATGCAAATCATGCAAGTTTGTGCAACTTTAATATAGTTAGATCAACTCATTGCTTCACCGCATCAGCACCCGATGCTTATCCGCGCCCAGTGTCAGTGATTTCGCGCCGGCTTTTACTAGTATTTAACTGTGTGTAATGTTTACTCGTGAATACTTTCTATTGTGACGTAAACAAAGACGCATACGGAACTGCGCGTACAAATCATACATATCAAGACTTAGCGCGCGCGATGAGCAAGACATGCGCTTGCAGAGGACATAACATGACTAGTTGCAAATACGCGCACCATGAAACACGATAGATATCGGGGAATTAGGCGGGTTACACGCATCCCCCGATAGAGGAAATCATTCTAGTGTGCAAATTATCGTGATTTTTATCGTGATTCTATCAGTATTTCATCGATATTTTATCGTGATTTTATCGTGAAGTACCCATCGGGGAAAACCCGCCCCGCAAAAACATGCCCAATAACTTCTGGGCGGTATTGTATCTACAGGTGTACATCAAATCAGATTTATATATTTTTTCCATTATTTGAGTATGGTTTATTTCACATTATTTTACTTAAATGTTTCTCCAATATTTTTGTTTTCTATTTCCTTTTGGGCCAATTTTTGTATAAAATTTAAGTTCTCCTTTTTTATCAAATTTTCTAGATTGGAATATCATTGATCGAAGAAAAGCCATTTTTTAAAGTATCAAAATGTAACCATCTATACATGTACTTACGAGATCATATTCAAAACTCCTGCCAGTGGTTCCCTGTAGAAACGACATGATGATCGGTTTCCTGCACTACTGCTGATTCTCCCCTCTTTATAAATGGAGGAGTCCTCTTAGTAACAGCCAATCATAATCTCTACATCATGGAAGACACGCCCATGATGGTCCCAGCTCAGATCCAGTCATTCCAAGCTGAAAAATCAATGCAATTCTGTGGTGGAGTAGATGGTAAGATGGAGTGCTGCACTGTCTGAGCTTATTTTGAAGATGGGTGTTTGGATTCCATGGTAAGATTTACCTGAGTATTGGAGAAAGAAACAAAATGAAAATCCTTTGATACTAATCAACAACAAAATACAAAATAAAATTACAACTTTCATAAAATAAATGCACAACATTACAGTGTATAAGGTTAATTAATCTTGTATTACACCGACACTCGGTGAAAGACATTTTTACACTATTCAGTATCATCCCTCTTTTTAAACAGCCCACTTAAAGGGATCCGGTAACTTTGTCTCAGATTCTGAAATAAAATTCTGGATTTAGCTCATGCTGCAATAATTATAATCCTCTAGGTCAGTCAGGAACCCGATGACTTTTACAAGCCGATCGCCTGTCTGACTATGAAGATATTTATGATTGGAAATCGAATCCAAATTTTGCGTTTGACATACGGTTTTCACAACACTACATGTACAGTCTAATGGGGAAAACGAGTATGGTAAAACCGGTCACTCAAAGACCTTTACTTTTTTGATCATTTAGAAGCGTGATTTTTTTAGGGGGGCTTCAATATTACACCATATCACAGACATTGATAACACGTAGGGGCGTGCATCTCAGATTTAACATTGTTAAACGATGCCTTTAAAGGCATTTTTTTATTTTTTTTAATATATTTTTTTTAATTATTTAACCGAAAACTGTGCGGTTTCGACTGGCGGTTAAACGGAATTGGAGATATCTGTGATGTTACAACACTACTTGTCTTGCTTGTATCTTTCCTCTGCTAAGATCAGAGATCGTCGGCGCTGTTTTTCTATAGGTCGTTGGAGTACTAAACTGTTAAGTAGATTTTGACAGGTTTTTTGCATGAAGATTGGGTATAAAATAATATAGGATTTTTAAGTGTATTATGCAGCTGTGTTTTGGCACTATCGCTGATGCGTCCAGGAGGGGGGAAAAGCACCGACTCCAAGAACAGCGCAGGGACAGACTTGAAGTATTGTGCAAACTGTTTTGTGTTGAGGTTACCCTTAATATTGCACAGATGCTAGGGCTGGGCAAGTTACAACAAGTTGCTCAACATCCTCTCGCTCCACCTGATAAGGCTAGGTCTGGAAATCCTCATTTTGAGAGCAGATTTCCTCAAAAATGTATTTTTTGTAAGTAAAAAGTGGTACCAACTGATTTTATATTTTGCCTTGCAAATTATGATCATGATGGAGTTTTTGATAGATCACATTTTTCTTCTTCTTCCTTTGAGTACAGACCTCTTTACAGAGTATTATCGTACTATACTGGGGGTGTGTGCAGGTGGACCACTACACCGGGGTTTCCCCCCTACTCTTATACGAATAGTGCAGTGGGTTCTTAACGTGCAAAGGTAGCGACTCTTCTCTACACGGGGCCTCCATTTAACGTCCTATCCGAGGGACGGAGTGTTTTCCACTTGACATAACATGCGTCTATGAACAAGGGAAGGGGCACGTTAACACACAACGCAGGCTTGATAAATCAGCTGTTGTTAACCCCCCTGCGCGAAGTAGGTCTTGTTGTTTTATGACATTTTTAGTTGCAGCGCACACGCCAATCCGACATCAAATTTTTATTTTAGATCGCGATATCTCTGGAATCCTTTGAACCAATTTGTAGTAAAAAAACTTTGCCATCCATTTGATAATATAATAGGGTCTAGATCTAGATCTAATTAAAATGAATACATTTGTGTAAAATATGAGAAATCATAGATCAAGATCGAAAATCACATGCTCTTATATTTTCAAAATCTCCAGCTCCACGAACTTTGTCTTCTTTGTCTTGGCTTTAGTTTGGTCACCCAATTCAAACACATCAACAAAGTGAACAAACTACAAACTTACAAAGATCTAGTCAATAGAAATTTCTACTTGTCACTGACACTATTCTTGCCATATTGGCTCTTGCTAAGGCTAAGGCTAAGCTAACATGCGGTCTTTTCAGGCGAGGAATGCAGGTTCGAAACTGAGTCACGTCTTTCAGATGGTGACGTTTAAAGGTCAGTCCTCAGAGGACCAGACGTAATTAAATAATTCATAGAGTCTTTAACTCTTATCAGTAAGGGCGCTGGTCCGAGAATGAGGATCGTCCTCATAAACCAGGATATCCTCATAAACGAGGACAAAATGCGTCCTAAAAAATAAGGGTTGTCTGCATTTTCGAGGACGTTTTTTTTCATCGGCGCTCTGGGGGTTTCATGTTACAGAACGGCCCGCTGGTGATGCCAAAAATGGATTCCCCGGGGGAAAATAACCCTAGTTCACTGTCTACTTTCATGGGTTGTCCGCCTTCCCAAGGATTTATTGCTATATTGTGAAGGTCTCTGTACAATGTCGATGTAAAATGCATCAAGAAAATCATTGCAGAATCAGTTTTTTTGCATCGCCAATGTGCCGATCAAAAATAGATCTATGAAACGTCTGCAAAAATGCAGATGGTACGTGTTTACGAAGACGATCCTTGTTTATGAATACGATCCTTATTTTTGGACCAGCGCCCCTAGTCTACTGCTTATCTAAAAAATAAAAAAAATGATCCGATTAATCACACGTCTGTAAAAACCCGGGCACACACACAAACACACACACAATGTGGCAAAGTCACAGAGACAGTGTACGTGTGCCAGCGTCGAGTCTCTAACTCTTTTGTTGAAAAGAAAATACTAGTAAAGTATCTGACTAACTCTCCTCTCTACTCTAGACCCGTCTAGGCCTAGGCTAGGGCTAGGCGCTAGACCTCGTTCTCGGTTCGTGTCTAGCTAGCAGCGGTCCCCCGGCCCGGTACTCTCCCAACACAATCTGTCAGCGAACCTAGCAACCTCCGACGCCTTGCAAATCAACTGCAAGTTGCAGTGTCGTGCAACTTGAGCTGAGCTGTGCCTGACATTTTAGCGACAAAACTATCTTGATTTAGTTCATTTTAGCTGACAGCTGAAATCGATTGAATTACAGCATTTACAAAAAAATGATAGAAATTACTTACGGTTTTGTTCCACTATCCCATCTATCTGTTATTTCACTTTCAAAGTCAAAATTCGTTCAACACTAGCCCTTGTAAGTGGTATTGTATTAATGATCCAAACTAGAGTTTGATGGACGATTCTATTTTTCTAAGAGGGGAAGGGGTACAAGAAAATAAAGTTTGCCGATTCTTTTATCTACAAATGCCTTTGAAAATTTAGTTTATGATCAACTGATAGTTACAATTTTAAACTTTTAAGTATCTTCAAAGTCAAGTTTTTACTTTTTATGTGATGTTTTTTTTTTAAAGTAGACAAAGTTTTCAAAAGGGTAATATCGAATCCCCATTGATTAATTGGATTAATCTCTAAAAAAAATACCGCCCCCTTTCGTCTGTTATACAATCTCTTCGTCTTTGGTCTTGATCGGAAGTCGAAAAAGAACCGCGACCATGGTACAAAACTCACTATTTTATCATTTACACAATAACAAACATGTAAATAATTATATGTAAAATGTAATTCAATCATATGAGTTCTCTGCTAAGTATAATATTAGAATATTTTCAGCGTGATGTTAGAGATTTTAAGAGATTTACATGTTGAACCACTGTGACGTCGTTCTTTCCAACTGTAGTCCCGAACGTTGACATTTTTGATGTAACGATGGGCACTAGCTATGTAGCCTATTGTGGAGTAAACTCGCATTCAAAAAGTTGAGGCCTGGGATAATTCTCATGTGAATCAGTTACATTAATGGTGATCGATGTCTTCGAATATTTAACATACCAGTTACAAATTTTGAGCAATTATAAGTTGAGTCGAGGACAAACGCAAGGTGCAGACAATTTGTAATCCGGACATGGACTTTCGTACCCTACTCGCATTCGTAGTCGTACTCGTCATGCTCGTAGTCTACTGTAACTTGTTGTAGATCTAGTTCTAGTCGTACTCGTAGTGGTGTTGGCAGAGTCTGAATTCTGAAAGGCGTGGTGACAATACAAATTATATAATGGCATCCATTTGTGCCTGCGTGTTGACAGTAGGGGCGCTGGTCCAAGAATGAGGATCGTCCTCATAAACAAGGATATCCTCATAAACGAGGACAAAATGCGTCCTCAAAAATAAGGGTTGTCTGCATTTTCGAGGACGTTTTTTTTCATCGGCGCTCTGGGGGTTTCATGTTACAGAACGGCCTGCTAGCGATGCCAAAAATGGATTCCCCGGGGGAAAATAACTCTAGTTCACCGTCTACTTTTATGGGTTGTCCGTCTTCCCAAGGATTTATTGCTTATAATGTGAAAGTCTCTGTACAATGTCAATGTAAAATGCATCAAGAAAATCATTGCAGAATCCGTTTTTTGCATCGCCAATGCGCCGATCAAAAATATGAAACGTCTGCAAAAATGCAGACGGTCCTTATTTTTGAGGACGCATCGGTCCGTGTTTAGAAAGACGATCCTTGTTTATGAAGACGATCCTTATTCTCGGACCAGCGCCCCTACTGGTTGAGTGATGTAAAGAAATGTGAAAGTCTAAACCTTGATGACATCGGCATCAATGTGCGCATGACGCGTAATGTGGGCGCTGGTCCGAGAATAATTAGGAACATCCGCACAAACGTGGACAGACACGTCCGCGAAAAATAAGGATCATCCTCATTTGCGCTGATGATTCTGATTTTCCAATTCGCGTGTTGGCGATGTTAAAAATGGAATCCTGCAATGATTTTCTTGATGTATTTTATTTTTACATTGACTTTGTACCGAGACTTTCACGTTAGGAGCAATAAATCCTCGGGAAGACCGACAACCAAGTAGACTATGAATTGGGGGTATTTTATTACGCGAAATCCATCTTTTGCGGATTCCGTTTTTCGCATCTCCAGCGCGCAGATCGGGAACCCGAAACCTGCAAAGCTCTGAAAAAAATGTGTACAATTTTTTTTTTTTTGGACGCTTTTTGCCTGCTCATAGACCCTACGAGGATATATCCTCGTTTATGCAGACGATCCTCATTCTCTGACCAGCGCCACTACTTGTGATGACGTGTATGACTGACTGTAGTGGTCTGTACGTCATTGCCCATTCCCGCACATGACGAACTTTGCTTTTTGTGGACCCTTCTTTCTACTCGTTCAAAGCACTTTGTAGTCTGTGAAGAATTTAACCAAAAAGGTGGCAATTTGTTACTGGAATGATCAATGATGGTGCTTTGTGTATCTTCCACATGTTTTATGATGATTGTGAATATTATGAGCTAACGTGCAATTTATTTGACAAAACCAAGTCAAAAGCGCTGACCCCCCGAGTCTGTTGAGAGTAGGGTGTCTGATCGCGCACCCGATGTTGTGTGCTAAAATTCTTCCCATAGAGATTACACGCATCCCTATGCAGTCTACGTGCATTGCGCGACCATGCAAAAAAAGTCAATTTTTTTTTTTCAATTCGAGATTCAAACCTTTATCTGTTGTGATCCTGAAGGTGATACTCAATAAATGAGGTGTCATATGAAAGAGCAGGTGAATTCCAATATTTCTAAAGGGGCGTAGCCCCCGAAATTCTAAAAATATCTTGGTCAAAACAGCAATTGAAACATTGTGTCCTGGCTAACTCTGAGGTTTGTCACTTTTGAGATATGACGCCCCGATCGATAAGTGGTCCCAGTCCTAAGGAACAATTCTATGTGCTTATATTTTCGCTAGCCCCCAGGGATCACAACTGATAACAGTTTAAAAATACCCTTCTCGCTATTTGGTGGATCAGCTAATTAGGAGGCATGCGCTCCGCTCAGTCCAAACCATGGTTACATCGCGTAACATCTCCGCGTACGAACGAAACCCCAAATTCAATTACACATTATAGTGAAAGAAAGTATGGGTGGCCATTCCCGGCATAGAACCCGGAAGTGAATACACGTTATAGTCAATGGCAATATCGCGGAGACATCCGCGATATTGCCATTGACTATAACGTGCATTCACTTCCGGGTTTATTGTGCGACGAACGCTAATCATACTAGTCAATGGCACATGTCGCGGAGACAGCGTAGCTCAAGCTGCAAGTCGCGGATTGGCTTAGCAGCATGCGTACGATATGCATACGCTTGCATATCGCGCGATACAGCCGTTTGGCTAAATTTAGCAAAACAACATCACTCTGCGTGGACGTCTTTTTCGTCGATTTTGACCAAAATGATATGAATATACCAGCGTTTTGGAGGGGCTGTAACTTTTGATAGAAACATCGGTGAGACTTGAAATTTGAAATGTATTATTCTGATAACATTTTTTATTCAAATATCAAACAAAAATGGTGAAAAACGATCCCAAATTGAAAATTGAAAAATCGTTCAGACACCCTATTGAGAGTATGCCAAGATTTTGCAATGTCAACTTTGGCTTACAAAATACTTTTCAGTTTGCGGGAGCTCTTTTTCCATTTACCAGAGCACTTTTCCCTTCGAAAGGGCTCACTGCTCCCTTTTTTTTTTTCACTGCAGATACAACTACAAAATGACTAGAGTAGAGTCTCCGGTTTGCGGCATAGCCCGGTTTGCGGCCAGGGGTATCAGTATTCAAAATAAAATAAATATGACTCGATAATAATCATTGAAACCTACCGTGGATCCCCCGGTAAGTTCTGCTTTGCCGAAAACGTCCGTAGCAGATGCTCCTGTCGGTACGGAGTATCCGTCAGCGATGTCGGAAATCTACGGCACCAGTCGGCGATGAAAATTCCAGCAGGTGCTAACTTTTAAGTTAAGAGATCGAGGCATGACTAAATCAATATTGTAGCTCTATTTGTCCGATATTTGTCCGATTGGAGGTGAAATTTGATGTTTTTGTGGAAGTATGATGGCTGTGGTCTGTCTACTATCGCAGATATTTTGATTGTGCGACCGCATGCCCAGTTGCATGCAGGTTGCATGGGGTGACCGCAAACCGGCACGTAATTGCGTGTTTTTCTGGTTTGCGGCGGGGGGTGTTAATACACACATAACATGCGGGATCGTGTATGATGGTATGTGTGCTGATGTGTGTACCCGCTATGACCCGATAGTTTCTAGTAGTACGTACCCCCGTATGGGATGATCCATTCGAGGAAAAGGTGAAATTGTTTAAAACTTGAAAAATTTACCGTAGCAGGGCAGGTCCAAGCTATTTGGATTGTGACGTACGGGACATTCAGAGACTTTAAACAAGAAATAACAACAGATGACATTATTTATATGGCTATCTTTTGGTATGAGTCTGTGGCTATTATGGGCTAGTTCATTTGTGGAAAGTTTTAGTTCTGACTAATTTTTTGATTAATTGTTAATGTAATTAATGTGCAGCGTGACGTACGGTTCACAGCGTCCCGTACGTCACGCGGCACATTAATTACATTAACAATTAATTAAAAAATTAGTCAGAACTAAAACTTTCCACAAATGAACTAGCCCATAATAGCCACAGACTCATACCAAAAGATAGCCATATAAATAATTTCATCTGTTGTTATTTCTTGTTTAAAGTCTCTGAATGTCCCGTACGTCACAATCCAAATAGCTTGGACCTGCCCAGCAACAGATAAACATGAAAATTTGGGTTACCCGTAGTAATTTGGTATATGCTTTGATCGTGACGTAGCGCATAAAGCTTTGTGACGTACGCGTGCCGCAAACCGGGTAATGCGTGCCCGCAAACCGGGGAACTCTAAGGCTATGAAACGTGGTCAATGCTGACCACGCTGTGGGTCAGTTAGGTTATTTGTGACTTCTATTTAATAAGTAAGTATATGGACTCTATATTGAGGGTATTGAAGTATTCTGTGAGTATTTGCATAAAAATAAAATCGGCAGTTCCCGCCGATCGGCCGCACACCGGAGCCAGTACTCTAGGCCCTCCTTTGGATTCATGGCCTTGGTTTTGCCTTTAAGTTTAAGATATTTATTGACATGTACCCTACTGCTAGAGAGAGATTAACATTGAAGTAAACCTTGAAGTAGTAAAATGATTCCTGTTTGTTTGTCTCCCTCTACAGCCTTCCCACAAGACATTCAAAATCAAGCAGAAGCTTGCTAAGAAGCAAAAGCAGAATCGCCCCATCCCACAGTGGGTGCGTCTCAGGACAGGCAACAGGATTCGGTAAGTCAATCAAAGACACACCGTCTGCGCTTTGTCTCCCATGCTTAATCTGCAGTGTGTTTGCAAGGCAATACATGAGGGGGGGGGGTATCAATCGTGCACAGCTCCAATGTGGAAGAGACAATGTTGCTATAATATAGCTGACTTTTAGTGAAAAACACCATTTCAAAAGAAAAGGATTTTAAAAAGAGGTGAACTCTGATGAAAGTTGGATCAGAGTTGAGAGAGAGGAATAAAAGTTCAGTCATTAATATAATGTGCCTCCTGTTTCAACTCCAACTTTTATTTTGGAGGGTTTGTTGCCAGAAAATAGTAAAGCTTCTCTATGCATCTTTATTGTAGGATTTCCATTTGACTTGAAACAGATAGTTGTATTACTCTTTTATTCTTATTTGCTAGTAATTTGAGAATATGTTGCAAGATTGTGGAGTTGGAGGCAAAATATAGTTTAGAATAATTGTGTAAGAAATTATGATTTTGTTTTGTTTATGTCCCTGCAGCTACAATGCCAAGAGACGTCACTGGAAGCGAACGAAGCTGAACTTCTAGGATGTTCTGATCAACGGACTGTTCTTCCTCTTCACATGGACAAACTCAAAGCAAGCATCAGCCAAGACTGTGTTACCAAGGCAGCTGTCTCATTTTGGGGCTCTTTAAAGCACAGATGACCACCATCACATCACATAAGTTGATGCAAGGCACAGTTCACTAAAATTCAAACTTTGCAGATAATAATGATCACTTTCGCAAGATGGTGTTCAAATAGGCTCCTGGTTTTTCGCTACTCAGTCGTCGTCATCGTCGTTAAATCGTCATCACCGGAACTTTTCAGCTCTGGAAATCCGGATTTGAATCAGGAGGTTTATTGGAATGCCCGTCCTGCGTGACCCGGTCATGTTTGTCAATAAATGTTTCTTCATGTGAAGAGGATATCAAACTTGCAGCTCTTTCATTATTTATTCACATATTTTCTGTTTTTCTCTTACAGTGGAGACTTGTTATAAATTGCTTTGATGTTACAAAAAACCTGATATAACGGGTAATTTTATGGTCTCAAAGGCGTTCTTATAGCGAGTTTCCACTGTATTCTCACTCTGTTCCGATGAGAGTGAAATGTTTGTACGAGTGTATTGGGAAAGACACAGCTAGTTAATGTGCGACTGTGAATGTAAGGAAGCATCTTGATTCTGGAAGAGATTTGTAGTGTGTTGTTGCTGTTGAGCACTGTATTCCTATCATTACAGATCACATTTTAATGTGAAAAAGCTATAGAGCAACATGACGTTGCTATATTATTGACCAGAAAGTAACGCTAAATAATGCTTGACTATTCTGGACAAGTTCATAATAATTGTATCACTCTAGTAAAGGAAGTGACCCAGCATGTCTGTGTGTGAGACTAGGAGTTTCTTTAGCTTTGAGAGAAAGGATTAAATGATCGCTGTGCATACATGTGCAGGAGTAAAACTCATCGGATGATAACAAATGGGGTCTCTTTCAATAAAAGGGATTACCTATAATTAGTCTCTTTCCTCATACTCTTTCCTATTTCCTTTTCCCTCTTCCCTTCTCGCTCTCTTTCATTCTACCTCTATAATTCTCTTTCTCTCACTCCCACTTTCTCTCTCCCCCTCTCCCTCTATAATTCTCTTTCTCTCCCTCCCTCTTTCTCTCTCCCTCTATATCTCTTTCTCTAGCCCTCTCTCTCTCCTGATCTTGTGCACATGCACAATGTTTCCCCTTTCGTGACCGTTGGTTATCATGAAATTACTCCCTTTTTCATAACTCCCATTCATTGTTCTTTCTCTGCTTACATTCCTCAACAGAAACCAAACATACATGTACATGTACATCAGAATTTTCACTTGTAAGTCCATGGTTAAATCAATCTTGTTGTCAATAAAATAAAAATAAATAAAATAAGAAGGAAAAAAAACAGAGTTATGGCACACTTACTCATAACTAAATAAATGCAATTAGTCCGTGGGGCCAGAGGGGGCTACCGTGCACCCCCCCCCCCCCCCCCCCCCCTATGATCCTACTTCTTGGGTGTCATTTTGTTTATTGGATCCATAATATCAGAAAAAAGACGTTCCCAAGAAAAAAACTCATTTGACACTGTTTTTTTGCTCCTTATTTGAAGATATGTAAAAATGTCAGTTTTTCGTGTTTTGCACACTTTCTTAGGGTTTGTGGATTATGTGCTTACATTTTACCCTGTTTCTCAGCAGATATAACTCTA